>VDFB02384295.1:0-24462 GCA_007258455.2 Sequoia sempervirens
TATCAGTGACTACCGTATATTTGAATAGGGAAGAAGACTAATTCCTAGCGGTAGTCACATGAAATAAATTATATAACCATTAATTTAGAGATATTATATTTAAATTTCTATTAAGAGGGTATTTAGAGATTTTGATATGAGAAAGAAATTAAAAATAAAATAATTAGATTATATATTTCATTCATTTTTTGTTATGCATTTGTTGTCTAGTTTTAAAGATTACTTAATAGCCAATTAATATGTAATTGAAGATATAAATCAAATTCATATTTTCAAAGGCTAATCTCCTTATGTTTTTCTTATCTCATGTACAACCTAGTAATCTACCATGCATAACTCTTTGAAGATAAACACCATATATAGACTCATAAGATTTAGTACAAGAATGTTTCACTAAGTTGTGCCTACAAAGAACAATATGAAGATATTTAATTAAAATGTAATCATGTTACCCAAACAAAGAATGTGCCTTAGTCTATTAACTGACAAAATTAAGATTTGAAGAAGCATTTAAACACCCTTTGTAAATCTGAAATAGAGAACTAGAAATACATTTAAAGTCTCATTAATCTAACTAGAATTTCATTTAGATGTAACACAAAGACTTAGAAAACATCACACAACCAAATCTCATTTAACATTTTTTATAGCTATCAAACAAATCTCAAACACTCTTGTGAAAAGTAAACAAGATTTTAAAACTACTATAATAACTAGCCAATAAAAAATAACAACAAATTAAACCCTAACCATATCTATCTATCTATCTATCTCTCTCTCTCTCTCTCTATATATATATATATATATATCATCCTTTGAAACTGATGAAAACATAATGAAAATAGTTAAAGGTAAGAGGAACTTTAAGTACCATTATATTGTGAGCATTGAAAATTTTAATGAACATTTTACAAATAAAATGTTAACCAAACAATGTCAACATTTTATATAATTTAAAAATATACAAAATGAGACATTTACTAAATGATTACTTGAAATTGATGAAAACATAATAATTTTGAAAGTAAGAGGCCCTCAAGTACCATTTTATTGTGAGCTTTGAATTTTTTTAATGAACACTTTACAACTAAAATGTTAATCGAATAATGTCAACATAATATATAATTACAAAATTACAAAACAAAACCTTTACTAAATAGATTATAGATTCAGGAAAACAAAGTATCCAATTATAATAAAATTATCATTAAAAGTATTTTTGATGCTTTTAAAACTAGGTCTAGTGGTTCTTTTGATTTTAAGGGATTCATAATTTAGGAATCTTACTTAGTATCTGTCTCGCTTTGTTACAAAATGTATATTAGTTTTTTTTTTTTTAATTTAATGAGATAGAGTTGAAGACATGCATTCCTTACAAATATTTTGTCAACTTATATAAGCTTTATATTTTAAATACACATATTTTCACACTTCTTTGATGATTACTAATTTATATATTGTTTGTTGTATTAATTATAATAGAAATAGTCCTTCATTAGGTATTGTCCTCTAAATTCCAAAAGTAAATTTGGATCACCATATCTATAATGGTTTAAATTCCAAGGGATTTCTATTGGGAATCTACAAATATCTCATGATATAAGATTTTTAGGAAACAATTTCCCCTAAAATTGCATCAAGAACACCTAAAAACCTATAGATTAACTATTGATTCAAATTAAAATTTAAACACTTTTCCTCATGACCTCAAAGAAAATTGTTTCCCTCTCTTGTCATATAGATTATACAATAGATATTTGCAAACAAGATAAAGCTACTACAAATGTAGCCCTTCTTGTCCTTATAAATGAAATTATTATTGATGCCATCCCTCCCCATATGATTTAAAAGATTGGACTTAGATATTTAAAATAGTATCTTGAATACCATTTTACAATTATAGACTCCATAAAGAATATGACTCACGCACGTCATCCTCAATGATAAAGCAATTAAACCATCATTAGTTTATCTAATCTTCTGTTGTATATGACATTAACGATTTCAAACTGTTTGGGCAGTCATTATTGAACCATTTTGTGGTCATTGTTTTACCCAGGTCTTCAAACAATCTCCTCTAACTTTCCCAGCGCTTTGATCATCTATTGAAAGCTTGAAAAAGAGAGAAGAATGGAGGAGATTAAATGGGAGGAAAGTAATGCATGACGACAGCAATCTTCTGTTTGTTTTAGAAAAGTAAAGTTGTTGGGATGTTGAAACTCCTTGTCTGTATTTAATTATTGAAAGAGTAGTAGAGGAATCTTTGTTATACAAAGATGAGGAAACGAATGGAAAAAAGTGGAGAAGATATTGTGCGTACGAAATCAGTCTCAAACAATCAGTTTCATCTAACTTTTCCACAGATTTGATCATCTAATGAAAGCGCCCTCGAAAAACAGAGAAGAATGGAGGAGATTAAATGGGAGGCAAGGCATACGAAACGAAAACAATCTTCTCTTTGTTTTAGAAAAGTGAAGTTGTTCGGATGTTGAAACTCATTGTCTGTATTTAATTATTGAAAGGTAGAGGAATCTTCGTTATACAAAAGATGAGGAAACGAATGGAAAAGAGTGGAGTAGATTTATTGTGCGTATAAGCGTGTGAATGCACAGTGTTCAGTCATCTTTCTGTAGAAGACGTGAAGAGGTGACTTAACTACAATAAGACATTAATCTTTGTTTGTATTCCAAAAGAATTACTATTCGGTGGTGTCGATATTGAATGTTTTGAAGGTAAAGATAATAAATGGTGGAAATGTAAATATATAAAATCAATAGATTTTTATGGATGAAATTATCTTAATTTTATGAAAACCTTTCTTTAAATCATGAATGTTTTATTTCAAAAGGAATAGTTTTATAGTGTTACAATAATTAAAGACACCATATATTAAATGGTATTCAAGGTAAAATAGAATTACCCTGTCTTTAAAGAAAGCTACATAAATAGTGGAAAAACATAATAAATGCTTGCAAAACAACCTTCCTAATAAAACCTTCCCCAACATCTTCAAAATCATTATTTTGTTTAATTCTAAATTATCTATGTTTGACATGAGATCTCAAAGTCTTATGTATAAAGGTTTTAGGGACTTCAAATACTGTTTTATTTATTTTTTTCATTCCTCTTTTAATTTTTTTAAGGAAATTATCTTTTAAACATAATGAATTAACTGTAGACAACCATTGCAACTCTAAACACTCTATCTAACTATTTGACGATACAACTACTAATTTAAGGAGGAGTCTTATTAAATAGTGAAAATCAATCTTAATATTACCATTTGGCTCAAACCCCATGAAATTTCAATCATTAGCACTTGTCACTAACAATTTTCTTCTTATACTCTCTATGTTGCTTAATTTCCACTACTTTATACACACTACACTTCCTTTTATGTTGTTCCTCTACGCTAATCAACTTAGATATAGTGTTGCCTACAAGTGATGATGTGGCTCTACATTATTTCACCAAATAGCCCTACCCATGTTTTTTTTAATTTTTTGCATTCATCCATTAAACAATCAAGATTAAAACACTTCTAACAATGAAAAGATACATTCTCATATTCCATTGCTTGTCTCCACACCTCTTTCTCTACCTTCAAACCTATGTCTACAAGAAAACTAATAGAAATATCTAACTCTACCAATATATGTGCTATAGAATTTAATTCATGTGCTTCAAAGACCAAGACTTAAGTTCGAGAAACACCCATATAAATCTATGGAAACGGATCTTGGAGGTGAATTTTTGAGGGTTCCTAGTGGTGTGATGCACACAGAGAATGTGGAATCTACATTCATTCAAAGATGGATGAGTATGATCACTTGAAGTCCGCAGAATTTAGGGAAAAAGTGCTAACTAGTGATGATTTCGAGCTAAAACCAAGGTATGCCAGCTTGACAGAGAATAAGTTGGATGTGTGGAATGAATCCCAATTTTTGTTGTTATGAAGATGAGTGGGTAAAGTATGTGCTTACAAAAATCATGAAAAAAGCATGTGGTTGGACATGTCGCACATGGTAAAAAAGATACAATTAGAGTTGTTATAGGTTTGTGCTCCACTGGACCAATCCTAGCATTAAAGGCCATGAAGAATGATGTTGTAATGAATCTTATTGAAATGAAGTTTGATAAGTGTACCATAAATGTGAATGAATTTGAAGGTTTGATAATGAGATCTACTTCAATGATGATTGGATAGAAGATCAATATTAAAACAGAGAGAATTCTATCTCTATTATCACAATACACACAACACACCAGATGGTGAAGGAAGGTCAAGACATTGATTTGTGTGAGCTTCTAATATTGTAGTTGATGGAGAACTTACAAAAGAAAAAATAGTCAAGGTACCCATTCAAATATGGTACTCTTGTTATGTGCTTGTTGTTTTACTTTTTTAGAGAGGTTTCCAAAACAAAGAATATAGTATGGTTAGATAATTTTCCTATATTTGTGCAAATAAGAGATCATTTAAGAATATTTACAAACCTAGAATCATAGAAGTCTAAGTTGTGGGGGTTCTTCAAAACATTCCATGCTAAGATGCAAGAGAGAGATAATTTCAGCTAAATTTGTTGAGAAGTATAAAAATGGCATAACATTCATGGTTAGTAGAGATCACTGCTACATGGAAGAAATTGAACCCAAAATTGTTTGGGTTCTGAAGCTTTGATATGAGGAAACATAATTTGATTATATTCTACTGGCATAAATTATATTGAGAAAACCTAGAGATACAATAGTAGAAAGGTTTGGCACATATGAAGAAATAAAAAATAAATAGATCAGTAAGAAAGTGGATGAGAACCTTGAAAAGAAAAAGGGGGACATTAAAGGTAAGGTTGAGAAGTTGAAGGTTGAGTTGGAAAGGGAGTTTGGAACCCTTGAGGACACTATAGAGATGTCTAAAGGTACATCTAGTCCTCCACAAACAACACCAAGAACAAGAAGGTCAAGTAGGACCCCTGGATCTACTCCTATTGTTCCAAAGTCCTCTAGAACAAAACCAACATGTGGATCCAAGAAGAAAGACACATCCAACACCCCTATGTAATAGAAGACATCAAAGAGAAGGAAGAAAGATAAGGAAACAAGAGAAAAGTATGTCAATTGTGAAGAAGAAGAAGAAGATGAGGAGGAAGAGGAAGAACCTCAATTGATCCATAAAAGGAAGTCTTGAATATCTCTTAGGAAGAGACCACGACAAAAAAGGATAAAATCAATCTGGTGGTTGTAGAAAGTGAAGAGGAAGAAGAAAAGGAAAAGGAATATTTCATTTTTCATAGAAGAGAAAAGAAACCAAGGTCAAGAGAAGAATAAGGATTACCTAAAAGTAAGGGAAAAGAAAAGGGAAAGAAGAAAGAGAAGACCACTCTAGTCTGTAAGAATAGTACCATGAAACTCGATGCATTGTTTAGTGGTATTGTAGAGTTTGGTATCTTGAAGGAAACTACTGAAATGTATCCAAATTCCAATGATGAATATTTAAGGTAAAAATTGAAGTGGCCATTGTCAAAAATATTGTGATTTATTACTAGCCTAGGTGAGATAGAGGATCAATGGTCGAATGATATAAAAGGTGTGTTGAATGCAAGAAGACAAGAGGAAATTGTTGAATATGCTAAGATGAAGACATTTTCCTTGGAGAATATTGGTTCCTCATTGACTCATGAGGAAATTTTTGAGTTGTCTCAGTTGTATAGTAAGAAATTTAGGACAAAATAAAGAGTAAGTTCTCTTATGAGAAGAGATAAGGATGATATAGAAAGGTTAAGGAATGAGACACTGGAGGAAGTTGAAACACTTGCTAAAGAGTTAGGAGTTCCTACAAGTGATAAATTTCAAATGCAACAAGACACACCCCTTCTGCAAAGCAATGAGCATGTCACAAAACAACATGAGCATGAGGATGAGAAGGAAGAGATGTTGATAGATAACACCCCTCTAGATATAATTTTTCCCCTCTGAAAGTTGAGAAGAATATTTGAAGAATGTTCTATTAGTGGTGAGAAAGAGAAGAGTGGTAAAAATGATGAAGAAAGCATAAAAAATGGGTTGTGAATCCTCCAAAACCTTTGTAGATTTATTGAAAGATCTCATGGATATGCAATTACAATTTCAACCAGTGGTGTCTGCATAGTTGTTGTAGATTCCTATGCAACAGGGTCAAGTGGACTTTGACAAGATTTCTCCCCTCCACAAGTTACAGCTTGGTGATGTATTTCATGCCTTTGCAAGAAAGGAGATTCTTCAAATTCACCATAAAAGTACAAAGTTGGTTGATGAAGCTGTGAAGGTGTTGTAGGAAGGTCTTCCCAGAGTATCTATTGACAATTCTTTATCTATAGCTCAACAATTGAAGTTATTTTTAGATTCTTTTAAGGAGTATTATGTTGGTTTGGAAGAAAATATAAAGAAGGAAATGGAAAAGAAGGTCAATGATAAAAGGTTAGCTGACGTTTCTGATAAGTGTGGTAATACACATGCTAAATTGCAAGAAACTTGAAGGAATTTCAAAAGTATTTGGAAGAAGCTAAACTATTATTTCAACTCTTTTTGAAGTGGCATGTTTCCACAAGGAGCATTAAGGATTAAATAGACTAATTGAGTTTCAAATTTCTCAAGCCTCATGTGTTTATGATCTAGTCAGTGATGAAGATGGAGATACCAGGGTAGTCATTGAAAATCTACACAATCAATTCTTTCTATTGTAGGAGAAAAAAGAGAAAATCATAAAGTAGTATAATAAGCTCCATGATATGGTAAGTCTCAGACTTACATATTTTACTAAATTTTTGGCTAATGCAAAGAAGGTTGTGCAAAATAATCTAGTGCTAAGTTCTTCAGAAGAAGGAGAATACCTCCATGTTTAGTTTAAAAATTAGTTCCATACACTTTCCTTCATCAAGAAGTATTAGGAGGTTGCAAAGAAGGATTGGGAGGCACACCTTGTAAAATTGAAGGTTTCATGTAAGGGTATCTTACCCTCTACCAGCTAGTATATACATTTTTTTCTTTGTATAGACATTTTTTTGATTTCAATGTACATATACAGAGTTAGTAGATAGTGTTACGATTCCATTTTTTCATTTTTGGTGATGGATATTATTGGGGGAGATACCTTCATACATATATATATTAGTTTGAAAGGGGGAGATAATATATAAAGAAGAGGATTGATGCAGAGATCCCTTTACCCTTGATGTCAAAGGGGGAACTTATTTTGGAGAAGTGTGTTGCCATCAATGACAAAGGGGGAGATTGTTGACAACATTATCATGACGATATATAGTGTTTTCATTGATGTAAACCCATTATAGAAGTGATGGTGCATTTGGATGTACTATCCCATTGCAGAATTTATGGTGCATTTGTATACATACATAGTCCAAACAAGACTAGAGAAGACTAAGTATTTTGGAGAATTGCCTAAGTCCCTAAATGTATTCCCAATATTATAGAGGAATAGTTTTATGGTCCACATTGCTTCTCTTTACAGAATCTTCTCATGCAATTCTAAGCTAATAATTGTATGTATTGAAGGTATCTATATCCAAAGTTTCAGGGTTGTATATCTTTTACAGCTAAAGATATCAATGACAATGTATTGAGCTTAGTAATGGCAATGTTATAGGTGTAGAGTGCATATTGGAATGCTTTGTATTCCACCACAAATGATAATTGTGTTGTGTGGTTTTGAGGAAGTGTTGAAAGGTTCCAAATGTGTGTGCACTCTAAGCGTCAAGTGATTTTGTGGTCTATGTGTCGAGTTGTGGATGAACAATTGGTTCATTCAATTACTATTTCACCAGTTTTGTTGTGTAGTTCTGACCTAAGGGTTTTGGGATCATACAGTATTGAATTGTGTAAGGAGTGGATTCATGGGGGTGATTATAGGTCATATCAACCTATTTTGGTGAATTACATGTTTTGGTTCCTTCTACAAAGCATTTTTGATGAATTTTTGAGCTGACAAGTTATGGTGTCACATGTTCCATCTAATTAGGATAACCTAATTGATGATATATTTGCAAAATATATGCATATATATAAGGTCAATTCATTATTGAGATGAATATTATATGTAGAGAGGTGAGTATTTTATGTGCAAAAGGTGATAGTGATGCAATATGAAGTGTGTGAAGTCATTTTTCAGAGCCTAGTTGGAACTGTACCTTCAACATGTTGTAGATGTATTGTTAGTAGTTCAAAAACTCTAGCAGTGATCCATTCTTCTTATCTTTCTCTATTCTAGACAGTGAGTCCTTTGGGCATTGAGCCCTTGGCAATGAGCCATTCTTTCTGGATAGTGATTCCTTGGATAGTGATTCCTCCATTTTGTAATCCATTGTAATCAGTTATAATATATTGTGAGCTAATCCTCACCATGTGGTTTTTCCCTTATTGGATTTTCCATGTAAATCTAGTGTTCTTGTGTTGATTGTTGTGATGCATGGTTTAATTGCTTCTTTCATTTCTGCACGTTTAATGAGGTACTTGTAATGCATGTTTAAGTTAATGAATTTTAGGGAATTGATTCACCCCACCTCTTAGTATTCTAAGAGTTCAACATGTTGTAGGGAGATATTAAAGACTTGTTTTCCTTTAATTAGGCAATGATGACCCCAAAGTGTAACATCAACGGTACAACTTGATATGTATATAATTGTAGTAACTTAATAAACTTTATTGTTTCAATGTCATCTATCTCTTTTACATATGGTTGATGTAAGGGATATAGATAGAAGTATTTACCATGACATCTACAAGGGAATTAATAGGAAATGAGACCAATGAATATATGATCTTTATATGCAATCTATGTGTGGGTATGATAGAGTCTATGCATATGGAAGGAATTATTTTTTATGAGGTGTTGATGAATATTTTGAATGGGTTTGTGGAGCTACAATATTTTATGTTGGCCACTTTAATGCAACCATTGCAAATCACATAAAAAATATTAAAGTAAATAGCATGGTAGAACTAATCATCAAGTTAATTGAAGCAAGTCAAATGAACTTTGAAGCTTTCTTTATCTATAAAATCAAAGCGAAAAACTTTCCCATCATGTCCAAAATTTTGAAATATATGGATTGTTAGAGTATATGTATGTACTCCCACAGCTCCATGAATCACCTACAATGATAAACCTATCACACTATGAAGAAATAAGCAAGATATTATTGCTCAACAACTCAGATCTGATGAAAACACCAATTTACATTATGTGAACAACTATTGCATTGAATATGCTATCGTAGAGAATTAAAAATAATTACAATGAATCAATCCTTATGAAAAGGATGAAAGTTGACCCTAGATTAGGGTTAGATTAGAACATGACAAGTGTCCTCATAGGAATGAATGAGACAACATGTTCTAATATTAGAAGCTTTAATCATGCAAAAAACAACTAATTTATAAAAGAAAATAATGAAATAAAAGAACTCCTAAGTTTAGCTTAAGTGTAATAAAGCATAAAGTGACCCAATTAATTAATGATTAATTAATTAATTAGGTGATCTTTATTACTCTAACACCCCCCCTTAAGATGAACTAGGGAGAAAGTAAACTATGATAAAGAAATACATGAATGGATGCATGAATGGATCCCTCCCTAACGGTTGATGAGGTACCCATGTACATAAATGAAATTCTCATAATTGGAGAAAGGGAGAAAACCACATGGGAATAAAACTTCCCTCCAAAAGAGAGAAAATAAAAGAATTTAATGCATTAATAGAAGAAGGATAGAAAGTGGATTAAATGACACCCCCCAAAGACAACTTTTATCACATAAGTACATATACAATGGTCTCTATAGGAGAGATAGAAAGAGACTAGAAGCCCCCCCCCCACAATGAAGAAACTCATGTCGCAATGATGGATGCCTAATGTAGGATCCCAAAAGAGATCCTGAAGTAGAAAATAGCATTCCTCCCCTTGGGAAGAAATAGATCCAAAGGATGATATCGAAGAAACCTTGTGAAGAGTGATGAACGAATATGTCTCAAGATGTGTGCCATGATAGGTTGTTGAAGAATCTTTGTGTCTGAACTGAAACAAATGATGCCAAATCCAAATTGATGTGAAGACTCTTGAAATACAACCTCTAAATGCACTAATAATGATGGGTGTATAGTGATAATATGACTAGTTTCAATATAGAGGAGATGCATGTCCTCAATATAACCCTCAAGATCTACAGTGCAAGAATCAACAAACAATGATGTGTCTAAAAGATAAGAATCCCATGATGTAGTAGAAAATGAATGACCAAGATGGTCATGATGTTGAACTAAATCCATAGGGGCCAATGTGGCGATACTAATGTCATTAGGAACAATGGATGATGCATGTGTAATATCAATCTGAAGAGTAGGAACTAGGAGACAAGCCTCTGATCCATCAGAACGTGCAAGACCTACTACATACTCTAGGTCCTCTAATGTAGCATCATCAATGGGTATACAATCTGTAGTAGCCATGGGTAAGATAAAATTTGAAGTAGGATCCTCTAGGTATGGAGAGAGATTGGAGTCTCCATGGATCTCCCAAAGATGATTCCAAAGTGTGTGGGGACAATTAGTGCCTGATACATCACACATAGTGTCAAAATTGACACTAAAACATATAAGTTCTACTAAATGATCTCTAATGATATCCCAAGCTATTTTTCTCCCTGGTGTGTTTGGTTCAGGTATGAGGTCATATAAATGAGGTAAAATATTAAGCCACCTACAATATGTAAGTATGCCCTTTGCCCATGACTCATAATTATCCCGTTCTAGGATTACAAGTGTAGGGTGAGTAGAAAAACCTATGATTACTCTTTAAATGAAAAAATCTGAGAAAACTAACTTTACTACATTAAAATCATGTGAAATAGAGCGAAATGGCGCAAACAGAGCATTCCCAAGTGCCAAAAGGTCCAAGTAATTAAGAAAATTATGTAAACACCAAAAGCTGAATAAAATGTACCTGGGGAAAAATATGGGAAAATAAGTCTGATCACTATGTAGAGCATTGAACCAGCTTTCCAATGCTGCAAGAATCATGAAAAATTGATACCCAAGTCAAAATATATGCCCTTAGAATAGAAAATTGATGATCTAACTTCAAGGGCTTATAACTTAGTCAAAATAGCAAAACAGGAAAAAATAACTATACCACTAGATCAAGCTCAAAACTAGCTTTCCGACAATATCTCGTTTGTGAAAAACAGACTCCATATGCTCAAGATATGACAATTTTACTAAAAGTGCTCATTTAGGCTTTAAACCAAATATTTTTATTAATTTAAAGATTAAAAAATTAATAAAATATTCAGCTATACCTTCATGGCACAAAAATTGAGAGGGCACATAAATCAATGCAAAAATGGCACAAAAATTGAGGCAACTCAAAAATGATATAGACACCAACAAATATGCATAGAAATCGAGGCGTTCGTATGGATCCGTACAACTGTATGGATTTTTCTAGCAGCGTTTTTTTAAATTCCTCAAAAACACTAAAAAATCATTTTTTAGCAATAACCTATTATATTTATATGAAAATAGGGGGTTTTGGGCTTTCTAAGTGCACCCAAGGGGTCCGTTTTGCACTAGCATGCACCATTTGAGAGATCAAGGTCAAAAATTCTAAAAAAATGATAAAAAAACCCCTTTGGCAAAAAACTGTCGTAGCTTTAAACCCTCACAAATATGACAAACGAAGGCCTTTTCTAATGAAACAAAAGGAAAACCTGACTATTCTAGCAACTTTGGACTCAATGATAATGTCAAATTTACTCCATGATTCATCAATCCTAATGCATTAGTTGGTTTCTTCAAAAAAAGTGAACAAGGTGGCTGCAAATCTAGTGCTATGATACCATGTTAGAGTATATGTATGTACTCACACAGCTCCATGAATCACCTACAAGGATAAACCTATCACACTAAGAAGAAATAAGCAAGATATTATTGCTCAACAACTCAAATCTAATGAAAACACAATTTTCATTATGTGAACAACTGTCGCATTGAATATGATGTCATAGAGAATCAAAAATAATTACAATGAATCAATCCTTATGAAAAGGATGAAAGCTAACCCTAGATTAGGGTTAGATTAGAACATGACAATGTTGGAAACAAGCAACACTGAGAGGGGGGGTGAATCAGTGTTGTGCAAAAACTAAATCTATTATTCTATTCTTTAACCCACTTAAAACATGTAACCAAAAGAAATATGTAGGAACAAAAAGCAAACAACAACACCATAACACATGGATTTTTTACGTGGAAACCCTGTTAGGGGAAAAACCATGGTGGATGGACAATCCACAATAAGATATGAGTATACCCAAAAGAAAGATTACAATATGGGAATGCACTTGCATTTAGGCACACTGCCTAGAGCTCATTACTCAAAATAGAAAGGCACACCAGGCCTTACAAAATTTAGATTAGATCCAAAGGAGTGAACTGAAAGAGTAGCATCTAAAAATGCTTGATTACAGTTCCAGTTAGGCTCAGTAGTTGATCTTCTATCCTTCTGACTGATTCTGCACTTCTGCTCTGCTCTACTCTGCTTTGCATCACAAAATCTTTAATGTACAAGTGAAACTGTGCATAATTGCTCAATCACTCTTCTGATATTTGTAGCACACATCAACACACCTTCTTTGCACATACAATACATATTCACTCTTCAAATGATCACTTATATATATCTGCTACTAAGGATTTCATCGCTTTATGTCAACTTCAATAAAACTTAGAAATATTTACAACTATAGCTCAAATTATGAACAATATCCAATGTGCATCCTCAGTGGTCAGCAACAACTTAGTTCAGACCCAAAACAAAATGTTCGAACACAAAAATATTTGAATAAACAATCCTTGCATATCCGCGACACATTATATCAATTGGGTCGGCCATAAAACACTGATGAACAAAAAATATCCAATCGGATCTCCAGATTGGAACACAACTTGATAAAAGGCACTAAATTTTTTGAACAACATAAGACATACACTGAACAATATCCCATGAGATCCGTGACTCAAAATAACAACATAAAATTTGCATATGAATCGATGAACATGAAACTGTCGAATGCTCTATTCTTCCAACTATCTTCAATCTGTCTACTGGTGTGAACAAGTGATCTCATGCAGATGCAATCACTAAATATGGTTGCCATCAAGGAAAATACCAGAATGCATTTGCATTGTCTCTTTCCAACAATCTCCCCCTTTGGCGTTGATGGCAACCCTTAGTGAAAAATTCAACTAAGTGTCGAATTAGTACCAACAAAAATTACACTGCCACTTCACCACTTCAAAATTTCAAAAATAATCTTCAATCTTAGCTTAGAAATGCAACTCCCCCTATGATACACATTTTTCAGTGTACCTAGATCCCCCTTTGACATCAATGAAAAAAATTGGGCAAATGCATACACAACAAAATTTCAAATTGTATAAGCATGACCCTATATCTTACATAAATTTGAAAACATCTATAAAATCTCTCTTCAACACGCTCAAGTTTGTGTCCCAAACCCTTTCGAGACTCTCCAGAATTGTTATGTGACCACACACCAAATAAGATTGAGTTTCTGTAGACTCAAGATTCATTGGGTCACTAACTACCATAGTATCTTTGGCTTCTTTTAATGCACTCACAATTATCTCCATCTTTGGACCAATTTGTCCTCTGAGTTCACATGCTCTCCCTACAATCCTATCATTTTCTTGCTTCAAACTCCTTATTTTTTCAAGTAGAGATATTACCTGACCTTTCTCAGCAACATCACTAGCTAATGGATCAAAAGCATCAGAAATGGTAGCCAATTCTTTTCAAGATCCTTCACCTTTTTCTCATTATCTTCAATAAATTTGGAAAACCAAGCATAACTTGTATGCCTTTCCATATTCATATAGGAATCTTGAATATTCTTTCTGTATCACAATAGTGGTTTTACATTCCGAGAGGAGCAATTTTAGCTGAAATCACATATTTTAGAAAATATAATGATTTAAGCCTTAAAAAGTTCAATTTTAAGGATTCCAATTGAAGAGGGTTTCATCAAATCACCTTAGATCAAACCCCCTTGGATAGAACCTTGCTAGTTTTAAACCATACCTATAAATGTGTCTCTTTACACCTATCAAAATGCTGATAAAAAATCACTTTTGATTTAGCTTTTGGGGGATCAAATGAATTCATTTAAAATTTATTTCAAATGATTATGGTATTCCTCAGAACAAGCTATCCAATGAATATAATTTTAATATGTTTTGGTTTTGTTATGTATTTGTTTTTAAGTTTTATTAAACATAGGTTTTTCATCGAAAATGAATTTCTTTGTTCTTCACATGGAAAAATAGAAGATTATCAAAAAATATTGAAAAAATATGGTGCACCAGATATTGAAGTCCTTGATCCAACAAAAAATTAAATTAAATTTGACATATACAAAAAGTTACCGTTATACAATGAAATGGAATTGTAATTAGTTTGACTTTAAAACTTGATTAAGAAAAAAAATTAATAAAACTATCTAACCAAGTGAAAGCACTAGATATCAAAGTTAAAATCTAAATTTGAAATAATTAGAATTTTATCATAAAAAAATTCGTTATACCCACTTTAAAAAATGTTGTTTTGAAAAAAAACAATTTTGTGGGAGATGGAAAAAGTACAATTTGATTCCAAAAATTTTGAAAAAATATTTTTAGAATCTTCAAACAAATTTGATGAGACTCTAGTTTGCACCATCTTCCCTCACGGTTTAGCTATAGGTGCCCGAATGTGAAGATTTAGTTAAAAATAATAATTTTAGTGTCAAAAATTGTAAACCACTATTATGGGATCACCTTATATAGGTGCTAGCAAGTTATATCAAATGCAATCATTTCCTTCAACTTACTAAATCTTTCCATTAAACTCTTTTTGCACTTTAATCATGCTGATTTTTCAAAAGACTCGAAATGAGTACTTACAAATTTATGAGCTTCTTCAGTTCACCAAACAGATCCTTAACACGGTTTGTTATTTTCTCAAGAACTCTAGATGCAAGACCCAAAATTTCATTATCCTTAATGTGGGATTTCAACAATTCTTCTCTGGCTTTTTCCTGGGCAAAAGATGCAACTTTCATTTTTTGAATTGGGGACAAGATAGATAGATCAATTGGACCTTCAACCAATTCAAGATCAAATTCTTGTTGTTGTTACACCATAAATTTCTTCACTGCCTTGGTAGTGTCTCTTGCTTCCACTGGTATCTCCTTAACTTCAACCTTTTCTTCTTTAACTTCTTGTTCTTCAGAAACTATTCCTAGATTTCCTTTAGGAGCTTCATCTTCTTCATTTGGCATCTCCTTTTCTTCATCAACATTAGGAGCTTCAGTCTCCATAGGTACTTCTATATTGTTCACAGATACTTCCACATCATTCACATCAGAAGCAATCTAAATATTCTCAGCATCTACATTCACCTCCTCATTTACTGGATCAGATATAACATCTTCAAAATTCACTTCTTCAACATCGATCTTGTTCTTTGATAGAAATGCTTCTAGGATTTTCTTGGTTTCATCAGCAACAACATCAGTTTCACCGATCATGAGTTTTTTCACCCTTGTTTTTCTTTTAAATTCCTTCTTGGCTTTATTCAGGAGTGACTTCATCTCCTCAATAGACATTTCTACACACAAGTCTGCAAGAATTTTCTTCTTTTTTCCTAGAATTTACTCTTCTCGTCTCCAAAACATCATACAGACTCTTAGGTGAACCAAACATAATTTCAATAACTTTATTGAAAATATTCAAATGTTTTATCGTTGCTTCCTCAAGAATTCTTTGTCCTGATTCATCAAATGAATCATACCATTTGTAGAGGGGCTTGAGGTTTCCATCCTTGACAACAACATTCTCAACGTCTTTTATTGTCATATCTAGTTTGTCAAATTTTACCTTTTTCTTTTCCTTTGCTTCTTCACCAAAGGATTTTTTCTTGTTTACCTTTGTAGCCTAAGTGTCGGTAGCCTTTATTCCTTTCACTACTTCATCTGACTCAATCTCCTCATCTTCTGAGATGGCTTCATAGGTTCTTGTGCTCTTGTTATTCTTCCTCTTACTAGAGGCCTTATCTTGAGTTTGTACATGAACTGGCTTGACTGCAAGAACGGATGGGGAAGGAGAACTCCTTGTTGATCTAGTGTGGGCAGAGGTTCCTATCAGACTAGCAACTTCAGTCCTTGCAGGCTCTTTTCCTACTTCAACTTCATCAATCTCTTCCTTTTGGCTTCTTTCAATGCTTCTATAGATATACCCATTCTTTTTTCCATGACTTCCACTTCTTTTCTTACTTTTCTAATAAGCTTAGGCTTCTTTGGTTGTTCATACACGTCCATATCTTTCTCAACATAAGTTCCAAACCTCTCTTCTGCCAAATCCAAATGTTTTCTCACAAATGTTCTGCATACATCTCCAAGATGTTTTCCTCAACTTCATATCCCATAGGCATAATGCATACTTTTCTGGGATCAGTTGCTTCCATTAAGCATTGATCAATATCCACCATGAAATAGATTGTATCTTTGTACTACTCTACAATTGAGGTAGGGATTCTTTCCCTTGCATGCATCATACTTTGAAAAACATTTAAGTACCCCCAAAGGGAAGTTTTTTCGGTCTTACTATCACCAATTCCAAACAATATGTCTCTTATTTGCATAGCTATAGGTTGATTGCTTTGCCACTAAACTTTTCCAACACCCGAAACCCCACTCATGAAATAGAAAAATAGACACAATAGAAAATTACCATAATTGAAAGAGTTCTTGTCTTTCATAATCTTACCCAAATTCTCTATCAAGTGACCTATGATTAGCTCACACAAATCATAATTTTCATTTTCTTTTACCTTTTGATAGGCTGCATAAATTGTTGTACTAGATACTGAATTATCTCGACTGGAGTCGTAGACCTTGTAGCCAATGACCATTGATGCAAATTTCACATCCACTTCAACAATATCTTTGATTTTCATTACTCTTATATCAAATCTCACACCTGTTGCATCAGTGACCATCTGATTCTTTATGGATTTCAAGACTAGCAGTCCACCGGAGGAATTTAAACCTGTTACAACTCTTATAGCATCTTTCATAATCTTGAAAGGTATATTCAACCACATAAACTCAGCATGAACTCTATTCAAAACATATCTCACCCATTCACTTTCCTCAAACATAGGGAATTTCATAAACTGTGTGAACTTCTTCTCTTCTAGGGTTTTATATTCTAGCTTAGTAGTGAGGTCCTCTCCAATTATATGGTTGGAATATAAATTCAGCATTTGAGAGCTTCCTAATTCCTCAATATTAGCATGAATATAAACCCTAATATCTTCAGTATGCAAGACTCTATATGGGATAGAAGAAAACGCACCTAAGGGCTTGGTCTCAATAGACTTAAATGGATACCATTTGAACTTTGGTCGGGATCTATCCTTGACTTCTACTACCAATGGAGTAGCCATTCTTACAAATTCACAAATTCACAGGTTTTTCCAATAAATACCTTTTCGTCAAATAGGAGTTTGATCGTTGAATCTTCTTCACACTTGAATCTCACCGTAATCCAACAAAGTTTGCTCTAGAGCTCTCCAAACTTCTTTTTCTCCAAAATGCAAAGTGACAAATGAAGGGTAAAAGAGACCTTTTATCGTTCGCACACCTAACCCTTTTTGTCGCAATAAATGGTTGTACCCTAACTCATCTAGTTACTCTATTTCCATGCACAGTGATAGATATTTTTTTGTAGATCTCCAATATTGTACAATACTTCCTCTAATTAGCCGAACAACTTCTGAATTTAAGCATCTAAGCATCTCCTAAGCTTATCCACATTTTGGTGTCAGTTACCGGTAGGGGGTTAGAAGATTTTCTTGAAAGCTCCCCCTAGGCCAAAGGCCTAAAACTAATTCCCAGAGGAATTACCAGAAGCAGATTTTAGTTCAGGCGCATTTCCTTCAACAGAGGGACTCTTCTTCACCCATTGTTTCTGCATTTTCTTCCTAATGGCATCTGTAGTATCTTTTCCTTTTCCCTTAACATCACGTTGCATGTTGTGATTTACTAGACCTCTTCTACTCCAACAGAATCTAGTATTGTGGCAAATTTTGTTGCAGTTGTAACACACAACATTTCTCTATCTAGACCTATTGTTCCATTGATTTTGCCTTGATCTGCATTGGTTATCAATATGTCCAAGTCTATTGCATTCATAGCATTTTACCTCTCCATGAAATTTATTCATCACATTTCTACATTCATTTGACTTATGCCCAAACTTATTACAATTAAAGCATTGACCTGAGAATGATGCTCCACTTGGATTCATCCTACTTCTACACTGGGAAGCCATATGACCAAACTTATTGCAAGTAAAACAATAACCATTGAATCTTTGAAAATTTGGTTGTCTTTCCAGATTCCTTCTAGCTATATTCATTTGATTTCCTTGCTTGAATCTTCCTTGTTCAGATTTGGAACTTTCTCCTTCTTCATAGCCAAGACCTCGCTTGTCACCATCAGTTTGCTGACCTTTAATTAGTCCATCAAGTTTGGTCAAGCTAGCTTTGAATTTCTCCTTGTACTCATTTGTAGCAACAAGTTCATTTCTGAGATCATCAAGTTGTCTTTCAAGCACTTCCTCATTATTTTTGGATTGTTCCAATTCATTGTCCAATCAGTTGCATTCTTCAGATTTCTCTTTCAAGGATTATGCAATATTTTCTTCATTCTTCTTTATATCTTCAATCTCCTTGGTCATTTTCATCATGATAGCTCCCATCTCATGTTTCAGGGTAGCATTTTCGCTAGAAAACTTTTCACATTCTTTTGTTTTCTCTTTCAAGGCCTAACTCAGTTGTTCATCTTCCATGCTTCTTTTCTTCTGCTTAAGTTGATCACATAATTCCTTCATTTTCTCCCTTAATTCATTGATCTTATCTTTCAATGACTGAATGAATTTCTCTGCATTCTCAAGACTTTCCTGCAATTCCCAGTTCTCATATTTTGACTGGTCAAAATCATCCAGAGCCACCAAGAGTTTTTGTTGAAGACTACTTGTATCCATTGAAAACACTTTCCAAGATCTCCCCAAGCTATTAGACTTCTTCCGAGGAACTAGCTCAGATACCAATTATTGGAAACAAGCAACACGATGTTGGAAATAGGATGCCATTTAATTACAAATCCTAAACATTAATTATTTCATGTATATCTCCTAAGTTCTTGGAATGTGTTCAACAACACTAAGATTAGGATGAGATTAATTATTTGGATGAAATAAATCATGAAATTGACATTTGTAGTTATTCCTAAATAATAAGGAACATGGGGCACACATGGTAAGGTGACACTCACCTTGTGTTCAGTTAACTATACAAAGTAACAGTTAACACTTTTGAATGCATGTAAAGATCCTAGGAGTTAGGATTTGATGTTTGCATGATTGAAGTTCAGTTCAGTTCAGTTGTTTAAGTTTAGTTTAGTTTAGTTGATTCGGTTAGGTTATGGTTCAGTTGTCTTGAAGTTAGTTTGATTTAGATGTTAGTTAGCTTTAGTTAACTTGAGGTGCATGGCTAATAACATTGAGTTGTATGACAAAATAATAGGGACTACCTCCAGTTAACAGGGGATGACCATTCTTGCATGAATGGTGTTGAGTAAATGTTTCAGTTAACTAGAAATCACTTGGAGCCAACTTGCCCAAGATGCTTTCTTGGATTTACCTCTCATGCATGATAAGATATTTCAAGGCTCAATTAAGTAGGATTACTTAAGGCCAACTTTGAGGAAGATCTTTGGAATTATCATTGAAGTGAAGGAGAAGTTGTAGCTTCAATTTGGGATGCCCAAATGCATGAAGCACATGTAAGCTTTAGTCTCATAGAATAACTCAACTTGAAGGAATATGGTGTACCTTTTTCAAGGGCTTGAAATTTTGCATTGTAATTATCACCATTTGGAGATTACTGTTGCATATTGTCTCTATATCTCAGATAGAAGAAAGTTGACAAAGAGATAGAAGAAGCATTCTCAAGCAAGAAATGGAGCTATTGTAATTTAGAGATTGAATAATAGAATAATTCTTGGTGGAGTTTTTCAAAAAGGGTTTCTCCGCGTTATATCTTGTGTGATCTTTCTAATATCCTATCTAGTTCTTCTATCAACTTCTCTCTTCATTCTACAATAGTAAAATGAATTAATCAAGATAATCACCCACAAAAAATATATGTAACAATGAAAGAGCTTACTTAGATCAGCAATATTAAATTTTTACAAAGTATTAAGCTAAGAAAACACCTCATTTTTCAACAACTGAGAGGGGGGGTGAATTAGTGTTGTACAAAAACTAAATTTATTATTTTGTTCTTTAACCCACTTAAAACATGTAACCAAAAGAAATATGCAGGAACAAAAATTAAGCAACCACAACACTGTAACACATGGATTTTTTATGTGGAAACCCTATTAGGGGAAAAACCACAGTGGATGGCCAATCCACAATATGATATGAGTATACCCAAAAGAAAGATTACAATATGGGAATGCACTTGCATTCAGGCACACTACCTAGAGCTCATTGCTCAAAATAGAAAGGCACACTACCTGAAAATTTTTGGATTAGATCCAAAGGAGTGAACTAAAAGAGTAGCATCTACAAATTCTTGATTATAGTTCCAATTAGGCTCATTAGTTGATCTTTTCTCCTTCTGACTGATTATGCACTTTTGCTTTGCTCTACTCTGCTTCGCATCACAAAATCTTTAATGCAAAAGTGAAATTGTGCATAATCACTCAATCACTCTTTTGATATTCATAACACACATTGACACACCTTCTTCACACATACAATACATATTCACTCTTCAAATGATCACTTATATATATCTGCTACTAAGGATTTCATCACTTTATGTCGGCTTCAATAAAACTTAGAAATATTAACAGTTGCTGGCTCAAATTATGAACAATATCCAATGCGCATCCTCAACAATCAGCCACAACTTAGTTCGGACCCAAAACAAAAAGTTTGAACACAAAAATATTTGAATAAACACTCCTTGCATATCCAAGACACATTATATCAACTAGGTCGGCCATAAAACACTAATGAACAAAAAATATCCAACTGGATCTCCAGACTGGCACACAACTTGATACGAGACACTGAGATTTTTGAACAACATAAGACATACACTAAACAATCTCCTATGGCATCCATGAATCAAAATAAGAACATAAAATCTGCATATGAATCGATGAACATGAAACTATTAGATGCTCTATTGGATGTGTTGTTCTTCCAACTATCTCCAATCTGTCTGTCAGTGTGAACAAGTGATGTCATGCGGATGCAATCACCGACCATGGTTGTCATCAATGACAACACTAGAATGCATTTGCAGTGTCTCTTGCCAACAGACAAGTGTCCTCAGAGGAATGAATGAGACATGTTCTAATATTAGAAGCTTTAATCATGCAAAAAACAACTAATTAATTAAAGTGCTAGAAATAATAAATAAAAGCACTCCTACATTTAGCTTAAGTGTAATAAATCATAAAGTGACTCAATTAATTAATTAGGTGATGACTTTATTACTCTAACATGGATTGGATTTTTTTTCAATGCTCGACCCTTAATGGACCATTGCTTATGGGTATGGGGCCAATTTTTTAATGGAGATTGTTTCAAAAGGGCCCATATTTTATTGACTTGTAGAGATTGTATCTTACTAGAGGAAAATTTTATAGAATAATATCTTAATGGGTCTTGAGAGCTACTTCATGGAAGGTAGTTCGTATCTTGGAGGAGAGGAATTCGATTTCCAACTATCACTGCATTGTTTGAAAGTATATCCAAGCTATCAATTACAATATCTTTGCAATGAAAGGAGATCAACAATTTAGTAAGGAGATGTAGATTAAGAAAGGAGAATCATAAAGTAATACTACAAGAGTATGGACACATGAATTTCTAGAACATCTTGCAAGTATATTCTCTTAGGTAGACAACACAACCTTTGACTAACTCTTTCAAAACATGATTGTTGAATTGGTTAGGAAGCAAATTAGGATGTGTTT
The DNA here is from genome assembly GCA_007258455.2 of Sequoia sempervirens. NCBI lineage: Eukaryota > Viridiplantae > Streptophyta > Pinopsida > Cupressales > Cupressaceae > Sequoia > Sequoia sempervirens. The sequence continues at coordinate 22,172 of VDFB02384295.1, forward strand.
GCATACCATCCAAGAGTTGTAATCAGTATTTGAAAATTTTAAAATGAGTTTGTTGAATGGAGTCTACATATGTAACCTATAAAGAAGGGGTGAGACTAGACATGCTTGCAAGAAAGTTGGCAATGGTATTTGTAGTTAACAGTCATTATGAAGTTGAAACTAAGAGGAAGATATTGGCCTACTAGTAAGTTGAAATATGATAATTATGTATTATAAAATTATTTTCATCATGAAGTTGAAACTAAGTGGAAGATGACACTTATGAAATATTTTTTGAAGGTGTTAATGGTAAGTTTGAGTATAAAATTTATCTACAAACACATAGAACTTTTAAGGTGAAATTTTGTAGAGGAGTACTAGGAAAAAGCACAAAGTTGTGTCACACTTTCAGCCAACTAAATGGTTTCTATCAAACCATTTTTGGGTGGAAAGGATTCAGTCAAGAAGGTTTCGGCTGAAACCAGGTGGCGATGACATGGCACTGATGTAGCAACAAGTTATCAGTCTAAAAGGTTTTGGTTGAAACGGTTTCAATCAAATATGTTCTGAGTAAACTATATGAACATAAAAATTAAAAGAAAGTGGCCCACATATTTTCTGTGGACCTGGGTGCTTGGGTGAATCTTTTGTGGGTGAGAGTTTTTCAACTAAGCAACTATTGCGAATAGGTTTTCTTTAATTATTATTTTATTAGTGCATTAGTTTTATTTTTACCTGTTATATGTATTGCTAAACAGTAAATTTTGTAACCCAACACTACTAAAGAGTTTAATTTTGTAACCTTAAATTACAAATATAGTTTTGTTTTTACTTATTATATGCCAAAAAAAAAAATTACTAAGCTTCCCTTTGATTTGGATAGAAATATATTTATAAACATTTGAAATATTATTCAGATATCTTATTTCTAATTTCAAAATCATTTGAATGGATTAAAATGGGAATTCAAACTCCCAAATTCTCTCATGATAAAATTTGTTGCAGTTCTTATAATTTGTTTGAATTTTAACTAAAAATATTTGTGAAAACTTTCACTCATTTTAAATGGGTTTATTTCATATTGATAAGATTTTTGAGCGGATAATTATTTTTAATATATTACATGTATCAAAAATTCTATCAATAAAAATGGGCTGCAATTCAACTTCAGTCCCTACCAAAGACTGCACATGTTGGCTTGGCAAAAACAATCGTCTTGATTTTAGAAAATTATGTGCGGTAGTTTGTCAAAATCCTAGGCCAGAGAAAGTATTACTCTATCATCTTTCTATATTCTCATGCATTGAATGTCTGATCAACAAAAACTATATATTCAATTATAAATACTCTATATAGAATTAGTTTTACGTTTTTCCATAAACAACAATGATGGGCTTATAATTATATATGTGATATCAACGTGGTTAAACCTCTATGCACTTGAAAGGGATGACTATCAAGAGGGATATGTATCTGATTCTCAAGAACTCTATCGAACTCTACCCCTTGAGGCCGCTTTGTGCATATCTGATTCGCATACTAACCCCAGGAATAAAGTAACACCAATGAACCAAGTTTTCTTTGGGATTTTTTTCCATAGTTGGTTCTACACATACTTTTAGACATATTTTCCTTCACCTGCAAGAGAGTTAGAGAAGGATTGTGCCATACATAGACATAGAGAAAATGCATGAAACTCTTGATGAGTCAAAAACACACTATTAAAGAGGCATTCACAATAGTTGGTTATGAATTTAAAAGTTTTTGACTAGTGAAAGGTGTGCTAGCCACGAAGTATTTTGATTCATGTTCAAATTAAGTAAAATGTAAATCAAGTTAGAAAAATGATTTATTTAAATCAATTTATTAAGTTGTATGGATTTTGGGTTCACATTGACTAGGTTGTCCTTAATACAATGACTACTATACAAGTGGTGTATTTCAATATCACACACAAACACCTTAATTTGTTAGATGAGATGACTGACTATTGATGATTCTAAACATGAGCCCTTCCTTTATTTTAATTCGTTCATCTCCCTAGCCCTCTATTTGTCCAAATATATGCACACACCTTCCTAATACAAATAGTCTCTACTCCTAAGCACATCGACTTGCCTTTTTATTTAGCCTAAAAGAACAAGTGGGAATCTATATCATTGTGGTACATACACATGCACATGCATGCTCCTCTCCTCCACTTGATCACACACACAAGAAATAAATGAATTCCTTTAACAATATTAGGTTTAATGAATATAATAATCAATAAACCTAAATTTAGAGTTGTGACATGTCATGTAACACAATCT
>VDFB02384296.1:0-31516 GCA_007258455.2 Sequoia sempervirens
GCCTAGAGAGCTTGCTACAAATTGCGATATTATTATCTTATACAATGGATTGTGTTTAGTTATCTCACAGCTCCGGATAGTTGATATTGTCTATGAACAACCAATTCTAGTTGATATTATCTTATTGTGTTGAGCTATTAAGTGAGATCATCTGCTATTGTTAATGTTGTTTATAATGATGGTGCAGAGGTTGTAAACACATTAAGGGATCACCCCCATGGGTCTTGTAGAGCCTGAAGTGTAGGAGGATTTTAAAGTCCTCGTCAGTTGGTCCAGGTCCTTCAAGCTTCCTTCGATTGGAATTGGAAATTCCATAGGTAGACTAGAAGCCAAACCTGGTTACATTGTAAAAAGAACTAACATACATGTCAACCACTGAACAACCACCTCTACAACTGACTTTTTAATCTTTCATGATCACATGAAACATAAAACACACTAATTTCAAGGTTGTTAACATCACTATTGAAATGTTTTAATTTTTTGACCTTTCAAACATTAAAAATTACATCATTAAATTAATTATGTAATGGCATAAAATTAAAACATCATGGATGAATTATGTGTAACCACATAAGTCAAATATAATTCATCAAAGAAATTAATATCAAATAGATAATATAATGTCAGGGATAACTTATACATTTCAATGTCATTGATCTTCTTCTTCATCCAACTCATATGCGTATCATTCGATCAGTTAGATTTATGAGATTGGTCATGTATCATCATCATCGTCCATTGATATCAATTTTGATAATGTCATCATCCACATAGATATCATCTTCATGAACATTAACTCCTACATCATCATGATCTAGTTCCTCCTCTTTGACATCTTCATCAGGGACATCATCAACTAACCATTGATCATGATCATCATCTACATCATCTTCTAGTTCTTTGGTATCTTCTTCTTCCACCACATTATACTTTACCAATCTTCCTCTTGGATCATGTCTAACAACAAATGACCAACCCGGTTTACTTGGAACCTTTAAGTAAAATACCTGCTCACATTGGCTTAGAAGAACATAGGGCTCATTTTTAGCTCGCTCGATCAACCTTGTATTAACCATGGTAAATCCATTATGTATTTCAATAAACAGTTCTCTCGGGATCATTTTCATTGATAAAGTAGCCTATACCATAGGACCAAAAATAAAATTAATCGAGAAGGGACTTAAAGTCACCTCAAACTCAAGTATATCATCTAAAATCCCATAGTATCAATTTTCTGAGACTTTTGGATGTATGTAGCTTCTAGATGAAACATTAGTCACCTGAAAGATTGCAGTTATACTAGAATCACAAGTTTTCTTCATGTCATCCAACATTTTGATTCAAAATTTATGACCATTGCACCACATAGCCTTGTGGTGTTTCACCCGCAATATGTCAAACATGTAAAAATTATTGTAATATTGTCAGTTGATAAACATATTTATTCTTACAAATGTATGCAAAGAAAACAATCTCAACATATATATACATCAATATACTTTGAAAATAATTAAATAATATGGGTGATTAATATATTTATAAATAATTGCTTATCTTTGGAAACCATATGCTAAATCAATTTCCCTTTGTGTAACATTGGAATCTCCATTATGATGAGCTTCTTTAACCAATGAAGCCACACCTTCCCATGTTAATGCTCGACCAGATTGTTGACATCGTTCAATCCATACCATCATCCAATCAAGAGTGTTGGTGACGTACAAATGTATCCCACTCTCGACCAACTGTATAAAAAAAAAAGAAATTAACAAACGATGTATAATTAGTTAAATACCACAGTATACGACCTTAATTTATAATTGATGTATATTGAAGATTAAAAATTAAATAAGTACAATATACATAAAAACCATATGTAAAATGTATTACAATTAATCTCCAAGACTCTCACTTTCCCCAATCTATCTTTCTCCATCAGGTACTCCCCTTCGAATTTGTTAATGGAGTTGAGATCCCAAATGTGATCTACATGGATCTTTGCTGCAAACTTAGGAATATATTCACTAATGTACACCATGGTCTGGTATACCATATATCCCTCCACCATAGAACCCTTAGGATGTTCTCTTTGTCTAACCAAAGCCTTCAAAAATTTCAAGTGCCTCTCAACCATCCACATTGACCTTGTGTGTACAGGTCCACACAATTCAATCTCCTCAACTTGGTGTATGAGGTAGTGTTCTTGTGCATTGAAAAATGTTGAAGGTAGAAATTTTTGCATTTCACACATTAGATGAGGAATTTTTCTTTTCCAATAATTTATATCTTCTTTATAGATTTCTTTAGATGACAACCATCTACAAGTGATTCAAGGCGCAAATATATTAATGAGATTTAACAAAAATATATAGTATATTACATAAAAAGTAAAACAAGTGGTAATTATAAGATGTATACAACGAATTGAACAAATCTCGCTAATTAGCTCATGTATTTTCCAAGATCATATATAATTTGTTTGACATTGTTGTTAAAGTTTTCTGGGAGAGATAGAGGTAGAATGTACTGTAACAATTATAAAATGATCTTTTCATTATTTTTCCAAAAGTAGTAAACAAAATACACTGAAAAGTACATGCATTATACAAGTGTATATAATATACCAGAATAATTACCTTAATGAAAGTATGCCAATCATGTGTTTTCATCCTTGACCCAAATTCACCTTTCATTGTTATTATATTGTTTATGTTCGCAACAAATCTTGTGGGAAATCAAATTTTCCGTATGACTTCTTTTATAGCATTGCTTTGCTGCTTTGTTAATAACCAAGGAAGGGCACATATATTAATTTAGTCTCCATCGCTATTTAATTGAATGAAATTTTTCATTGCATGATTGACTTCCTGAATGTCACTACAAATTTTAACAATTTTTTCTTTGTCATGTCTTCCATCCAATATTTTCCATAATGTTTCTGTTATATTCTTTCCGATATGCATTGTATCAAACAAATGCACAATTTGTAGCTACTCATAGTAGGGCAACCTATTAAATTGTCTGGGATAACTTTTCAGTCCCTATGGAAGTCGACCATTAATGCCTTGACAACCTTCATGAAGCATATAAGTTTAAAAAATTAACAATGACAATCATTGTCAATTATAGCATGAGTAAACACAACACAATATAAAAATATAAATTCCAAACATATCATATATGATAGATAAACAATTTGATCCGATGTATAACCTTGACGATTAATTCTATTATATTCCAACTTTCATAGGCGAGGTGTCATTCTTCGTGGTTTTCATGTAGTCTCTTCTTTCCCATTGAAAATATGTTTTTCAGTAGTTCGATACTTATGATTTCTATGGAGGAAGTACCTATACTCATCAAACACCTGCTTTCTTAAACTTGTTGAACGGCGAGATTTCATCTTTGGACCACAAATTGGACATGCATATTTTCCCTTTGTTTGAAGACCTATAAGATCATATATAATTGGATTAAATATGTCAATTTTTTTAATTATATATAATGAATAGATTATTTTAAAAAAAATGCATGATATCTACCTCATCAAATTAAATATTGTTAAAGTGCAGTCGAACATTATAACATACCACAAAAATGTGTTAGCCTTGGAGCATCATGAATTCTCCATACAAGCATTGCATGGAATTGAAATTGTCTTTGTCCTATTGGTCTAGACGTTATACATAGTGACGCCATTCCATAACTTTAGTAACTCGTCGATAAGAGGCTCAATATATACATTCATATCTTTAACTTGGTACTTACCTAGTTGAATGAACATAAACATTACATAATTATTATAACCATTTTACTGCAATATATATAAATTAATGTACATGACTATTGAATGAAAAAAATATAAGTCATTATGCAACAAATAAGACAAATGAGATGCTACTACGTTAAAGAAAATTGATATATAAAAATACCTGGAACAATCATTGACAACATTATGTGCTCCCTCTTTATTGACATCCATGGATGAATGTTATTGTTGATAACAAAAACATGCCTCACTGAGTAAATAGATCTCAGCTCTCCAAATGGATTGACACCATCTGCTCTGAATGAAAGGATGAGATTACAAGGTTCTTCTTTAAAGTGTGGCCATTTTTCCTCCATGTCCCTAAATGTAGAACCATCTCTAGGCATTCAAAGAATGTCATCTCCACTTCTATTCTGTGCATGGTAATCCATAAATTACGCTAAGCTTTCACACCTAAATAATCGTTGCATACGTGAAATAATGGGAATATAATGAAGAACCTTGCGAGGTACCTTTTTTGTTAGTTGATCTATTTGATATCTACTGATATGACATTTCGGGCATTTTGTTGCAAATTCCTGTTGTTTATGATATATAATATGATCATTGGGACATGCATCTATTGCTTGATACTCCATTCCGATATCTTTCATAATGACACATAAATCTCAGTATGAGCAAGGTAAAATATTTGATGGTGGTAACAAAAATTCACCAACAATCTACAACAAAAAATAATTTGTTCATATAAAGAATATTAATGGTACATATTTCATCCTTTATTTACTAGTGATGAACTAACAACAATTAAAATAGATGAAAAAAGATGACATATATGACATACCTTAACATCTGTGAGATTGCTATGTTTGATAAACCATTCATAACCTTCAAGTTCAATAGCAACAATACAACAGAGAGAAGAGTTGTTTCGAGCCTTCATAAAGGGGCTTGTATGCCTTCTCAAGTACAGGTAAATCATGAACATCATCAGTCATCTTGATCATCATGATCAGCTCTGCCACTAAATGTGTCATGGATCAATGTATTCATACCATCATCTTCAACTATTTTTTTTTGGCACATGATCATCTTCTTCCATAGGATCATTAACTTCATCTTCGATATTCACAGCTCCATGTTCGTCCGCTTGCAAAACCACATTCTCCGGGCCGTGATAATCCATATCATGTGCCCTAGGGTGCCCCACCTTTATAATAATGATGGACACAAATAAACCATGATCATGATCAAGTGATTATATATATATAAATATTAAAATGATATAAACATTTACAAATTCAATCAATATAAACACATATAATGAACAACTTACAAATGGACGATAATCATGCCCCCCTTCAACATGACCATGCTCCTACAATGTTTCTCAACTGTTGTGATTAAAATTCATTCATCTTTAAGCCCTTGCACTATTGCAAGGACAATAACATTTCCCATCACCTTTCTTTTCAATCTAGCCCACAATCTATCAAGTGTCTCTTCATTTTGTTTTTGGAATAATTATCTGACATGATTTTTTACCAAGCTTGACTATTTAGATCTTCAAAAAATATCAAACTCACACTCCAATAATTTTTATTCATAGACAAGTAACATAATCTAATAATTCTGATATTTTAAACCAAAAAAATTTGGCATGCAACCACCCTTGCAAAAGAGAAGATAGTCTTGAAGTTAATGACCCTAAAAAACACTTTAAAATGCTAATTCCAAAACTTATTAAATTATGATTTTACTATGATTTCCAACCGTAAGACTCCTAAAATTAGAATATTGAACTTGATCACAAACTTCCTAAACGATGGAGGTAGCGAGCTAGTAAGAGCAAGTGACCCATTCCTAAGGAGCAACATCATTGTTAATGTCAATACAGATTTATCCTTTTAGTTAAAGATGCAATGTGTCACTTCTTATGACAAGCTTATCCCTAGGGCCCTCAACATTGAGAGAGCCCTAATAAAAAACAACAGAAGCATTGGTAAGAGCATGATTAGGGTACAAACCCTAGGCCTCCGTAGAAACATAAACAATAACTATAGCGGATTAGTGAGGTTGCAATACCAGAAAGATTGAGACATTGTAGGTAATAACAAAATCTTGCAATCTAAAGATTGTAGCCAATAAAAAGCACACTATGTAGCTTAGTGACATTTGTAAATGCAATCTACGGTAAGAAGAATGACAGTCACTTGAGATGTGACAGTCAAAAAGAGGCTGAGCAGTGACAAGATAATAAAGTTCAAACCTTGCATAGTAAAGTGGAGATTTTAACAGTGAGTTTCCTTACCCCCTTGCTGACCTTAAGGGTTTTTCAAATGCTTTTGGTAGTGTTAGACAAGGAAAATGCAATCAGGGAATGAATTCCAAATGAAGTAACAATGGTAATCATAGGTTCAATGTTTCTTCTTAGCCATTAATGTATAATGGAGGTAGTGGATTGCATGTTTGAGAAGTGTTTTGAGACTCATCAAAGATGGGAGAATAGTGAATAATACCTTGTGGACTGTGAAGTAGTGCCAATAAGGTTGAAGGATCTTAAGAACTACAATACCATGAAACAATGAGTCCCTTGTAGTAAGTAGGAAGTCTATAGGGCATAGTTTAATTTTATAGAAGGATGCTCGTTAAAGGAATCTTCAAGTGATAGTGAGTGAGTTGTTTGACATTGTAGCTGAGGGTGCAATACCTAGTCTTAAAGGATGTTAGCAAAGTAGTAAATGTGCAAGAAAATCAAATCATACACAACAAACAATTCACAATGTTATCTTGCATAATGCCTTGATTTTGAAGACAAAAATATCATTGTATCTTTATGATGAAAGTGGTGACCTTAATGGTCAATCACTGGCAACCATGATTTAAAAACATGTTATTTTGTTTATGGAGGCAACATTTTAAGCAAGGCAGTGAGTGGTGGTTTGGAACAATGGCAGGTATGAAGCACTTGCTTTATATGCATACTATGCAGTCTAGCTTAAGACACCATTCTTAGAAGAGATTGAAGGTGGATTATGAAACTCAAGGGTTACCATGAAAAGGATTAAAACAAAGACTGGGATCTATTTAAAAGCCACAGTCATGAAGAGATTAAAGATGTAACATGAAAAACCCTAGTAGCTGGAGTAATGAATACAGTGCCAAAGAGGATAGTTGTTAGAAACCCATGATCAGATTTGCAAGCCGAAGGGACCTTCCACAAAAGAGAAAATCAAAAAATCAAGAGAGGTTGCAAGAAAGATGTGCAACATAATATTCAAGAATTCAATAATTACATGATAATGATTTTATTTATAAAAGAAAAGATGCAAACCTAATCTTATCTTGAGCAACAAGATAGCTCGATAAGATAAAGATAAAGCCTAAAACTTAGGAATTAAATAAAGCCTAAGTAAACTTATGCAAAGTGTAATTAAATATTAATTACACCAACACCCCCCATAAGTGCAACTTAGGTAGAAGCAAATAAAGCATGCACCTAAAACTAAGATGAATGCAAGAAAGCATGAATGGGTCCCGGCAACAAGGCCTGATCAGGTACCCAAGTACAAATGCAATATGAGGTAGAGAAGGAAAACCCAGTGGGACAAAACCCCCCTACAATGAGATGACTGCTGCAAAGAAGCACTGGAAGATCACTGTGGAGTAACACTGGAACCGCAATCTGACAAGCAAGGAAAGATACTTCTATCTACAACTGAAACCAAAACCGGAATCAAAATAATGTGATAGTAGGCCCGATGCCACGAAACACTCAAAAATCACAAACCGAACAACCCTGGAATCTGTGAAGCAACAGTAGATGTAATGATGACAGAATCTGGAAACCGTGTATCTCGATGCCAATGCCAAATTGAGACTGAAACTCTTCCATGGGAAGGAGTACCAAAAATAGACTCTAGAACAATAACCACAAAAACATGGCCCTCAAACTGAGAAGAATCTGAACCAATGAGGATCAAGAAACGTAATCTCCCAACTGAAGTGTGAACCAATGAATCTGACATGTGTCAAGTTATAGCAAAAAATGTGGCCAAAAGAAACTAGGAGACCAGATAACCCATGCGAGTTGCCATCAAAACAAAATAAAATATGGTGATCAAAGTGAAAACTACACTCTAATCAGATTTATTATGCAAGAAACCCCCCTGAATGGAACTTTATCTCAGTTCGTTTATTACAATAACCCGACGATTGTAAAAGGAGAGCATACAAACATGCATTAAAAAAATATATAAATTGATGTTAGATCTGTGTAGAGGACAGAATCAGGTTTCCAACGCCGCAAGAATGACGAAAAACGGAGCATCGAGTCAAAAGATATACCCTCCAAAGTGAAATATGAACATCTGACTTCAACTGAAAAAATATCCCATCAAATAGAAAATTTTTGGGAAACAGACTACACCATCAGAAAATTGGTCTCGCCAGCTTTCCGACGATATCTCGTTTCAAAAAATCCACCTCTGGGATGAAAAGTTATGATCAAATGAAAAAAAAAGCTATATGGAGGCAAATCAGGGTTTTCACAGGCTAAATGGGTGCAAAAAACAAGCACCTTTTGGGCTAGCCCCTGGTCCGCCATATGACCAGGGGGCAAAAATTTGAAAAAAAAAATCCTGCCGCCAGGCGGGCGGCGGGCGGGCTGATCCTTGGTGGCGCAACCAGGTGGCGCCGCTCTTGGCGTTGCCGACAGGTGAGCCCCCTGCTGAATAGCCCTTGGGCAGCAATGTGACTAGGGCGAAAGGGAGAGGGGCGGGGGAGAAAGCCGGTGCCGGCGGGAAGAGGAACGGACGCTGATGGAGGAAAAGGTGGCCTCCGGTGGATTTTAGAGGGAGCCAGCGGATTTATGGGGCCCGCGTGGGGCTGCTAGGGCTTGCCGCCAGGGTACGGCCCTGTACCCTGTGCGCAGGCGGATACAATGCGCCCCCTTAAAAAATAAATTTTGATTTGTGTTTTTTTTTACTTTTCAAAAAAACTTTTTTTGAGATTTGTTTTTTTGAAAGAAAAAAAAATACTAATAATAATTTTTTTGTTTTGCACGCAGGAAAATATTATAAAAAACCTATTTTTTTGAAATGCGTGCATAGAGGCCGTACGACCTCTGAAACAAAAAAATTTGCCTCAAAAGCTCCTGACACCGAAATAGGGTGTATTCTATGTCATTTTTCGTCTCTTGAATGCTCTGGATCTGATGGCGAGGTCCGATCTAACTGAAAATGCACCAGAAGTGTTGCAACTCCCAGATCTGACAGATATTCAAACCCTCATAACTTTGGCATAAAATGTCGGATTCAGGCAAAATAAAAGTCAATCTTGACTTTTTCGACAGCCCTGAACTCGAATATGAGCTCAAATTTCCTCCAACATGCACCAAAAGCAACCATGCAAGAACACCCAAATAGAGACAAACTTGAGGTATTAAAACCCTCAAGGAATCCCGAACGACTCTACAATAAATCTCTCTAGAAATCTGAGAAGGGGCTGCAAATCAAGGCTCTGATACCATGTTAGAAACCCATGATCAGATTTGCAAGCCAAAAGGACCTTCCATAGAAGAGAAAATAAAAAGAGCAAGAGAGGTTGCAAGAAAGATGTGCAACATAATATTCGAGAATTCAATAATTACATGATAATGATTTGCTTTATAAAAGCAAAGATGCAAACCTAATCTTATCTTGAGCAACAAGATAGCTCGATAAGATAAAGATAAAGCCTAAAACTTAGGAATTAAATAAAGCCTAAGTAAACTTATGCAAAGTGTAATTAAATATTAATTACACCAACAATAGTGTGTTGGGGAAGATTTAGGAGATCTCCACATTATCTAATTACAGGGAAATACATGATTTATTTATTTTTTTAATTAAAAGAAATCATTCTAAACCCTATATAGGATACATTGATACTTCAAAAGCCTTTGAAGGAATTTGAGATTATGCAAATATATGTCAAGTAACATTTATAAGGTTTAGAAAATCTTGATCACTCTCTAGAATAACCCATTAAACATGGGTTGTGCTTGAATGCACTACATAATTGACATAACACAACCACTTTGCATATCAACCAGAGTTATAGGCTCTTTATTGCAGCATGAGGTAATCACTCTTTGATCATGCTATAATTACATCCTAACCTGTTAAACTTGAGACAACTTGAATGCACCCAATGATGATTGACACCTACATTATACAGCCTGAATTAACTACATTATATGAGTTCCTCCATTTCTATCACAACATAGCCACATTAAACTTGGGTCACACATGAATGCATCCTGTATTTGTTATAGCACAACTGTGCCACATGACCAATAGAGTTGTGGATCACATAATTACAGTCACAAGAATCTATTCCTTGGTTGTGATCTTATGGTGATTCCACACAACAAAATCTAGATATGAAATTCTCAAAACCCTAAACCTCTAAAAATGAAATCTGATGAGATGTTGCTTTAAAATATGATTTTCAAACCTAGAACTACAAATATGACTTCACAACTAAATTATGCAAAAAGAAAATGACTACCCTCAACCTAGCGATATCTTCTTGAATTTTTTCTGATTTTTCCCAAGAAAATCGTCCTTAGTTCTCCACAAACTATCTCAAGTAGAGAAAAACACTATCGCAATAAATCAGGTGCAAACTCACTTTTCTTTATGTCGGCCACAATTTGAGTTTTTTCTATTTTTCATGTTTGTTGAAAATTCAACGAAAATGATTGCTGACATTTCGACGAACCCTAGGTTCGTCGAAATTTTGACGAACGTCGTTGATAAACTTTCAAAAAATTGAAAATTACACATTTAATTTTACAAGCACCCGATGATACATCAAATTATACATATTTCATTAGACAGTTTCGTCGGATTTTGTAGTCAAATGAATTATTGCTATGACAACAGTATCTGCTATCTCATCAGGTGGTTAATCCTTCTTCAATCAGCCAACCTTTACAAAATGGAGCCCAAAATTACATATAGGCAAGCTATGCACTAATCCCTCTCAATAAAAAATTGAGATCCACCAATTAAGGAACTGGAACTATATGAAATAACTACCTTGTTGATCTTCAGTTGATGAGCCTGTTGTCAAAATATGATGCCCAAAGGAAGGAAGGTAGAACTGCTGAAAGATCTCTAGTTAGACTCAGATCAAGATCCTACAAAATAGGGGAGAAAAAAAGAGAGTTGTCCATCAGGAACAAAACGTTCCATTGCCACCTCATTTTTGCGTATTTTTCTCAAGAAGGTACTCATCATAGTTGGTGAACACTTGTTGAAGTATGTATGCATCAGGTCCATCTACCCAATCATCTTCAAATTTGATTTTTTTTTAATTTTGCAAAGGCAAACTCTTGCATATCTTTCAATTTAAATAACTCCCTCCTAGCAGCCTTCACTTTATCCTTGATATCCATGAGTCTATCAAGTAACAAGTCATCACCATCATCCTCTTTCTGCATCACTTCCTCAAATCTATTATTCCATTTCTCCTTCAATTTATCAAGAGGAAGACCTTCCTTCACATGGATATCCACATTAACCAAAATAGCAATCACTGCTTCTAATTCATCAATCTGCTCATTCAAATATTTACTAGCTTCTTGAACTTCATTTCTATGTTCATAAATGAATTTAGATTTGAACCTGATTATGTTCATTGTCTTCTCAATGAAGTCTACATTATCCTCATCGAGGATAGATTGCTCCAAGAGAGTTTGCTTTGGCACCTTGCTAATGTCCTTAGTTTCTTGGTATACTCTTTATACTCTTCTTCTTGTTTATCCAAGATTTCAGCATGTTGATTCATATCTTCCACCAACTCCAATGCACCTTCATGAACTTTAAAAATGTCAACAAGTAGCTCATCAATCTCTTGATTAAGCCAATCAACCCATCTATCAAGCATTCCAACCTTCTCATTTGTACGAAATCATCTTCTTTCTTGCTTAATAAGACTGGGGTCTCTGGAGTAGCATCTTGTTGAGAAATAGGAGTGGAGACATCCTTCAAGAACTTGTGCAACTAATCCAATTGGGATTTAAGTTCATCCTTTGTTTATCCTTGATCATCCTAGATTTGGTGGAGGATGCCACAATGTCAATAAGGTTCATTTGTTGATTCCTCGTGGGTCTCCCCAAATTAACAGTACCCAACTGATAGTCAGTCAATTGCATATCTTGTCTATCCTTGTCCACCATAGGGATTGCACATTCAACTATGATTTCACCTACATTTTTTAGCTTTATGGAATGGAGGACCCTATCATTTTTCTTGGGCCTCTCTTTCTCTATTTCCCTAATCATGTCTTTCCAATTCAAGGGTTGAGGTTGGACTACTTGTTTCCTTTCAAGGTCTAGTTTCAGCCATGTTGGAGTAGCAGGAGTGGTAACCACTTATGTGGAAGAAGAAGCAACAATGGCAGAGGAAAGAGGTTGCAGAATGGTGATATTAGGTTGAGAATCAACCTCTTGTACTTGTTGTTGCTCCCTTTTTGCAACTTATTTTACAAGCCTTTCAATTTCAGCCTTCTCCCTTTCTCCCTCTAATCTCCTTTGCTCTAATAGGTCCTCCATTTCTTTCAACATATCTTCTGTCTACTTCTCCAACTGTTTGACCTTATCCCATGCTTTCTTAGATTCTTGCTCATGTTTGGCCAATGCTTTAGTTTCCTTTTCTCTTTGCAGGCATTCTGCTTCTTCCTTCCTTTTTTGTGCTTCTTCCACAACCTTGAATTTGGCCTCAAGAGCCTCTCTATCTCTTCTTTGTTGAGTTTTCTCTTCCTCAAGCTCATGAATTTTCTACACCAAGGCTATCTTATCATTCTCTTACTTAATCCTCAACTCTTATTCTTTTTGTTGTTGCAGCAAGTCTTCCTTTTCCTTTTGTTTCCTTGCTAGCTCCTCTTCTTTAGCCTTAGCTTTAGATTCTTGCTGCCTAGCAAGTGCCTCAGCTTGAGCTTTTGCATCTGCTTCCTTCTTAGCATCCTCAAAGAGTTTCCATTGATCCTCCGAAGTGAGGACATGCTCGGTCCCCACATCCTTAGTCTCTTCACTGAGTGCAGTCACAAGAGTCTCCTTGTCTGATTGGTAGCCTCCAAATCAGTATCAATATCATGGATGTCAATTTCAGCCTCTTTCCCTTTTAAAGATTCAGCCTCCTTATGAAGGGTTCTAGTGGGTATCTCCTCAATAGGTTTCTTTGTAAGAGGAGGTTGAGTTGAGGTTTCACCTCCACTAGTTGTTGAAACACCAGGTTGAGATGAAGCCTCCCCTCCAGCTTCTGATGTGGCATCCTCTCCTTTTGATTCAGGAACATCCTAAGTAGGAATTTCTGGATCAAGCTCCTCTCCAGAATTGGGAGGGAAAAACTCCAATGGCTCCCTAGGATTTGTCCTTCTTTTTGTTCTTCTATACCCCTGGGTGGTACCTATAACTTTTCTCTTTTTAGAAATTTGAGCCTCTGGCTCCTTAGTCCTCATAACCATCCACTGGATACTTCTATCTAGGACTGTACTTGCAATTTCCTTGATGTCAATGGACTCCTCTACATCCCAATTCACTGGATCCAAGTATTTGGTACCTATATTGTTAGCCTCATACTGGGGATCCAAGGTTACACCATCATTTGATAAATGAGGATGGCCATTGAAACTAGCCAACCTGAAGTTGGTGAACTTGGGGTATTGGATGTACTAGTGTCCCCATTCCATAATGAATGACATGGCATCCCTGCTTAGCCTATACCCTGCATCTCTTGTTAACTGATTAATGATGACATACAAGAATGCATCATTAACTCTTCTAGAATGCAGCCTAGAAGTTTGCAAAGTTAACTGATCATAGTGATCCCACACCTTCCTCTATCCAGGGGCTTCTCCCAATACTCCAACTACATTCAAACCAGGGAAAATGCCCCTCCTAGCAGTTGCATATATCACATAGGAAGTCATAAAGAAGCTCTTTGTCCCCCTCACTCTGAGCATCTGGTTATGTAGGCACTCTGATAAAATCATTGGCCAATCAAATTGTTGCCTACCATCCAAAAAGGTTTGAATGAATGGAAACATCCATTCCTTGAATTGTGAAGAATCTCTCTTCCCGAACACTCTGGAAAGAATCATGATTATGTCACTGATCTCCTTGCTAAAATCTAATCTCTTAGGTTGATCAAGAATCATGGTCAAGGATTTCTTTTCAACTCTCATCCACTCTTTGTTCATGTGAGTCTTGTTGGCTTCCTTTTTGTTGCTATATAATTGCAATGCCTTTGCCTCATTGAGTTGCCCAGGGTTCTGTGGTGTAGGTGCATTAAACATGAACCTTATCATCTGTGGAGTAAGATCAATGATGATATTCCCCTACAAGTCTACAAATTGTTTGGTTGTGGGATTGTAAGCCCCAACTATAGTAAGTATGAGTTCTGGACATTGGACTGATAGAGGAAAGAGGGCAACATGTGCCAACCCAGACTGAACAATTCTTTCTGTTCTCCCTGTTGAATCCTCTGCGAAGGTTTCTTCAAGAAACTCCTCATAATTGAATGGCCCTAATTTGTATCAGTGATATTAGCCCAATCTGAATCCACCTTGTTGGCTGTAATAGTAGGACTCTAGTGCTTTTATCTCAAGGTGTAAGGGATTTGTTCCACTTTAATCTTTTTATGCTTGGTTCCTTGTCTTGAACTTTCTGCAACTTAGCTTCTTTGAGAAGCTTCCTCTGATGCTCCTGACATCCTCTATTCCTGCAATACAACCTTGGATTAGATCAACAAAGGCATGAAAATCATTACATCATATATTACCTCTCATACCATTCTCTATTCCTTCAGGATAACTCTCCATTCTTAGTCAAATTTTATATCCACTGAAAGCGGAGTCAGGAAAGAATCAAGAATAGAAAGCATTTTAACACAGGCGAGATCGGGATTGGAACTGGAATGAGATCAGAACTGGGATCAGAACAGAAATCGAACCCGAAACCAGTTGATAGTTCCAAGTTCTCTTCCCACTCCGGTTTTGCCTCCACCAAAGAACAGGGGTGAAGACAAGAGTCAACAGTCATCGAAAGTGGGATCATTTTGGGATTTAACTCTTGTGAAAACACTTATAGGACGAGTTTGTTCCCATATCCACTTCCCCTAGTTTACCATTCAAACGAAGCAATTTTGAAGACGCAGTCAATTAGCTTAAGACTTGGGTCACATGAAAACCATAAGGAGACTTTAAGTAAGGGCTTAACCTTACCCATAATAGGACAACACGAGATTTGAACCATTTAGGGATTGACATTGTAAAGGTCATCGCACAAACCCTAGTTTACGCGACTCATCGATTCAGATAATTAGGGTATCAAGAACCCGACATGAAAACCATTGAATCAACATGGGAATAGGATCAAAGGGGTCATCAAATAGATTTCAAAACATTTAAAGCACAAAAGACCCCACAAAATGAAACCCTAGTTAAAACTAGGGCATGACAGAATGGACACGCCATGAAAATGACAGTAGAACGAGGACACGAATGTGAAAAGCAGGAAAAACAAAACAAAAAATGGGAGGAAAAAAAATAGAAACAAGGGAATGAGTGAGAATACATGGGAAAGGTCTCGTGAATGCTCAAGAACACCACGAACAGAAAAATGAAAACACCAACAGAACAAGAAAACAACCCTACCTTGAAAAGCCACCAAGAAAGGTTGAAACTCGACAAGAATCTGCTCACCAATGCACCTCTGCAATCAAATCGTGCTCCTCTGAAAGTTACTTAGGCTCTGGTTCACTAAAACAACTTAGGCAATAAAGATAATGAGCTAGTTAACCTTGATTAAGGTTTAAAAAACATTTTACGCATGTGAGGTTGTAATTAACGCAATAAATGCAGTTGGTCGGGCGAAAAACCAAAAACGTAAATGAGTAAACAACCAAAGTGGAAACTGAAGGAAGGGCAGATGCAAAAGTGGAGTCGAAATAGAAGAAGAAACTTTACCCAAATCTCTTAATCCAATTCCACATCCAATTCTAGTCCCGCGACAGGCACAAACAACAAAGGGAAAGCGGGGGGGGAATCAGAACCAAAACCAGAACTGGAACTTTTACAAAGTTCCAAGTTTAGTTCTGATTTGGTTCTACTCCTGACAAAGGAAAAAACACCGACACGAGGACAACGAAAAAAGAAAAATGAAAGTGAGTGGGATCAGAACGAAAACAAGATCTGAAACGTTTACAAAGCTCCAAGTTCAGTTCCAATTCTGGTTTGGGTTTCGGCAGAGGGAAAAACAAAACACAAGGAAACAAAGGACAACTCTAGGGAAAAATGGACCCAAGAGCGCAAGACAAACCAAAAAGACAAAGAAAAACAACAAGGAAATGATGGGGTCGGGACCAAAATCGAACCCAGACTTGGAACCTTCACAAAGTTCTGAGTCCAGTTTCCATCCTGGATCTGCTTTCGCCAAACCCAAAAGAAACGAGGACTTAGAAGGATAAAGAACAACTCCTAAGACCCAAACAAAAACACCAAAGATAAACAAAAACCAAGGGGGGGGCATTTTGATTCAAAACAAAATGGGGTGGTTATGCAAGGCATAACAAGTCCCTTTCCAATCATCATTTTCCCAATGGTTCATTTTGGTGATCCTGACATTTTAAACATTCATTTTCTGATTTGGAGTTCATTAAGGTCCTAGATCTAGGTTGCATTTCTTGCATTGCATTTTGCATTAGTGAAAATACATCTAGGGTTTCTCATATTTGCATTAGTGAAAGTGCATATAGGTTGCATTCACTACAACAAATCCCTGTGATTTGCTCCACTTTTTGCTCCATTTTTTACTTCCACCCACTGTTTAAATGTATTTTTTGGCAATTTTTTGAAAACGTTGGCGCTATTTATTGGGATGGCACAATTTTTAGCGTTTATTGCATTGATCAGTACAATTCGATGCTAATTTAGGCGCTAATTACCATATGGAGTAATGCCGTCTTTAGCGCCGATATTAGCTTCAAGTGTAGTGTCACTTTTATCTCCAACTTTAACTTCGGGTTTAGTGCCAGTTTAGACACCCCTATGTCGAAGAGACTTATTTATATGTCTCATCGACAATGTAAATTAGTGAAATTTCAACAAGATACAGGCATATCGAGGAGAGCATCACTTATGTCACATCGACAAGGTATATGTACAAGTGCTCAGTGAAACACAACTCTTGGATATAACAAAGTAATGTCGATGAGACATTGAGATATCGGTAAGACAAATATGATTGTCTCATCGACACTCTTCAAGTAATGATCAAAAGTATACACCGCTATACCACCGGGAAGGTGAGCAACATATGCGGTAGAGTGATATACACCGCAACCTCGCAACAAGAAGCCTTGAGCAAGGCGGTAGTGCAGTAAACAACATAAGGGAAGGGGAAAACACCGCTATACTACAACGATAATCACAAGTCTCCCCGACATGGCAAAGTTACACCGATATATAAAGAAATACCACTAAAGGAAAATATCAATGATACAGTGGTATATCGGAAAGAGATATTAAATTGTCTTATCGACACCAGAAACCAACATCAGAGGAACATAAGATCTAATGTCGATGAGACATTGAGATATCGGTAAGACAAATAAGATTGTCCCATCGACACTCTTCAAGTAATGATCAAAAGAAAACACTGCTATACCGTCGGGAAGGCGATCAACATATGTGGTAGAGTGGTATACACCACAACCCTGCAGCAAGAAGCCTTGAGCAAGGTGATAGTGTGGTAAACATGGCATCATTATAATTTACAACAAATCACATCAGTTGCCAAAATTAAATGCTATTAAATTATTAAGGGTTTCCAAAACTAATATGACTGAAAACTATGCCATCCAAAGATAAGTGAATTTTCCCAATATCGCACTCAATTGCAGTGCACTAGCGTGGCCTGAGCTAAGGATACGAGAAGAAGAAGTCCTACAAGAATGAAATACTCAGGTAAGTGCACGAAAACTTTTTGAAAGAGCTCTATTAATATAAAAAATCTTTCAAGGTTTTTTCATCTGAAGCCATAGTAGAGAAAATTGAAACATGCCTCCTAAAAGAAAACAATCAGAAGTAAAAGATAGTCAGCCTAAAATTAAAGGTGAAGAACCTAAAGTAAAGAAGAGACCAATCCATCAGTCCATATTAGATATATTGCCAGGGTCTACTAAAGAGGGTAATAAGAAGTTTCTCATGGACACCGCACAAAGTTGTAGGGATGCCCTCATTTCCAAATATGGATGGGACCTATTTTGGTATTTTTACAGTAAGAGAAATGAGAAGATTCCAGTGTGAAACGCTTGGATGTTGGATATAGCAAGGTTGATTGTCCCAAATGTGTTTGTTGATTTAGAATTTATCAGACTACTAGCCAAACACTATCACTCAGCTACCAAAATAGTAAGGTTTCCAAACGACACAGTATTGGTAGAGGTAACTAGAAAAGCCATCATTGAGTGTTTTGGCTTAAACAAGCAAGCTCTGACCAAGATAGACCTGCAGAAAAGTGAGGAGGATTATGCTAGGTTAAAAAATACTTATAGAAGTGATGAGGTGCCCCTATATATGAAAAGAGGCATTGGTAATAGAACATTCCCCATCTCTACCACCACTACTGAACCATTTAATGTGACAGATTTTTAAGTATTAATTTGTGAATACAGATTTAGCTCTTTTCCAAGTGTTGGGGATAGATGCTCAAGATAAAATGTGAATAGGCCTAATAATGATGGCCATGGGAATTCAAAACCCTGAAACTAATATTGAATATGACTTTTCTTCATACCTTGAGAAGGCGTTAGATGATGAACTCTCCCAAGTTATAGAGGATAGAGCACTGATTACATTCAGACACTATTCCTTACTGTGTCATTTGATATTATACTAGAATAGGGACCAATGGACTAAAAGAATGGACTTGGCTACAGTAGATGAGCAAGGGAATCCCACAATTGTCCAGAAATGGCGCTATATTTGGGATAGTCAGTGCAAGAATTCAAGCTTTGTTGTATTTTATGAAGAATTTGTACATAGAAGCCTTCAAGTTCTTGGATATGCAATACCAAGATTGCCAACCAAAATGTTGCAACTAGTGAGACCTTTGGCTTTAAGACCAAACTAGGGTCATGCACACAATTTTGGAGATTGGTTCTTCCTCCTGGAAGTTATAATAATATGAGTTTATGGATGCCCTGTTGCTCCACACATACTGCCAAAATTTGTGCCCCTTAGATTAGCATTTCTTGAATTTATGTGGCAAATGATGTGGATGGAGAAAGATGTAATGCACAAGAAGAAGAAAGGAACTTTCCTGCCAAACCAAACCAAGTGTGAAGATTGGACTGTAGGCTCAGACACACTAGAGGAGTTACAGTATTATTTGAAGACAAGATATGCATTGAAATCTAGAAAAGAAAGATCCTTTGACCCTGAAAATCATATGAACAACATAAGGCACAATCTTCTTACAAAAATGACAGTGCCACACCAAGTGGATTTTGAAGAAGATGTCATAAGGAACTGCATTACTTATAATGATGTATTTAGTAGAAGGAAAAAATGGGAATTTATGAAGAAGCTTGAAGAAAGGATGAAGCAGAGATCCAAGGATTTCCTAGGATACTTTGTTGAGGAAAAGGACCCCATCAAGAGGATAGAATTGATAATTGGTAGATTTGAAGAATTGTACATAAAGAAGGAAGCATATCTCAAAGAACATCATAGTGGTGCAACTGCAGAGCATACACTAGGTGAAACCTCTGAGCCTCCCATGGAGTAGTTACCTCCCAAAAGACATAAGACAGGAAGCATTGAACAATTAGTACCTTATGAGGATACTGAAGAGGTGGGTGATACTGAGGAAGTGGCTACTGTAATGCAATCATTGAAAGGTGATATTGAGGTTGATCAACCCATCCTTGAGACCAGTGCCCATAAACATGAGGAAAAAATGGGTGATGTAGGAAAAACAAGTACAAAGGTACATGAAGATGAAAGGGAAATTGCAACCAGGAGATTCATAGAAGATGATGAATTCATTAAGACTCCTGAGTTTAAGGATTTCTGGATGAAGATGAAGATAAAATAATTTCAAGAGAGGATGGAATCAACTCAAGCAGGAATTGAAGAATCAGAGAAAAATGAAATGGTAGCACAAACTTTCCAGGAATTAAGAGTTGACAACATTGACATTAGCCCCCAGAAGGCTAGAGAAATGGTCTTGAAGAGCAATATGCTCCTTTTCCCTAGCTTGGAATTAAAGAAAATGTTTCTACTTGATCAAGTACGGGCTCAGGAAGATCCAATGCTAGTTGCAGAATTTGACTCAGATGAAGGTGTGAGTGGAATTGGGTATAACCCAAAGATTGAACCCTAGCCATATGGATCAAATAGAAAAATACACAGAAGCCAAAATTATTGGATGTAATTCAAGGGATGAAAGGGGTAGCGATGGTAAGGACAATACAAGATACCACCTCTTTGGAGGCAGCCACAATGACTGTGCATTCGGCCATGTTCACTCGAGCAACTATTAAGGGATTAGAAGACAGATTGAAGGAGTATGAAAAGAACAAAGGTTCCTAAATGATGAAGTTAATAAATTTTTCATGGAGAATGTCAAATTGAAAGAACAATTAAGAGGAGCAGGACCCTCACAAAGCAATGAGATGGTGTTATACAGGCCTCCTATTGCTCCAATGGATATTGTGAAGAAGATTTCTGCAGAACAGGTAAAAACTCCAGAGAAGGAAGTGGATGATGTAAAGAAGGCCAACAATCAAACTGAAGATGAAGTGAAAAGATGAATTTGTGAAGTTATGTAAAAGATTCTTGAGCACATGATAAAATCAGTTATGGATAAACTAGAGAATGTGCATGATAGTTATAAAACACTTCAGTGGGAAATGGATCAAATAAAGACACATATGCTTGTATTAGATCCTTTGTTCAAAAGGTGGCAGCCTATTCACCACACTTTGGCTAAGTTATGCAAAGTTCTACAAAGAAGTCTTGATGTACCCATAGCATTAAATCCAACTGAACAAACTATGAAGATGATTATTGATGAATTTCAGTATGTACAAGGGTTTGATAAAAAGATTGTAACACGAATGGATATATTCCATACCTGCAAACAGTGGTATATACCTAAAATCGTGAGAGATGGTGATCAGTTGGAGGACTTGGATAAGTGGAAGAAAGAATTTAGTCGGGTTGTTCATAAGTGTGTAACTCATATATAGAAGGATGATGATACCAATCTTCCCAGGCTAAATCAGATCATGGATGGGTTGATTGTTCTTGATGTGGGATACCTAAAGTTTGTCAATGATAAAAAGGTGTTAATAGATAGTCGATGACAAACTCATCTTGCAAACATGCAAAAGAGCCAGGAATATAAGTGGCCATCAGATTTTATAGTGTATCAGTGGGAGGAAAAGTATTTGGTTTCAGAAGAATAGGACACCGAGGTGAGAGAATTTGGACGTTCATCATGGAGAGGAAGACTTTTCCAGATCAATGATCATGGGTCTTCTACATTGAATAATGGAACCATATGTCAAAATGTCTTAAGTCTAGTTATTTCCTTAATTATGCTAATTAAATAGTTGTTAGTAAAAGAAGTAGTTATGAAAGGTCGTTTCTTTTTGTAAAAGGCATGTAGCTTGTTGCTTCCTATATAAATAGGAAACCAAGGCCTAGTTTTAAATTATCATCATATATCATTTCCATTTTGAAGAATTTTTTTATTAATATATATCAATTGAAGCAATATAATGGAGATCTTATTATTAGAGATTCTCCATGACTGTGTTATCATTCTGTATTTTTCTTATGTTTTCCATACTTATTTCTTCTTATATTTGAATGAATATCAGTTATTGAGCCTCAATACTATGCTTATGTGAATAAATATGCTGATACAATAAAGCATTTATTGTGGATGTTGGTAGAGCTGCTAATTTTTTTGAAAATTTGAGCTTATTTTGCCTTGTTACATGTTCAACATAAAAATGGAAACTATTTAAAAATAATAAAGTTAACAAAGTTGCTTATTTAAATAATTGTGAGTTACGTGCATTAATATTTTTTTAACTTTTTTTGTCTTCATGAACATATGTTGATACAAAATGAATGGAAGAAGCATCCAAGTAATCCTAATTTTTTCTGCCAACAATTCATACCAAAGATTGAACAATTTAAGGATATTGCAATAGGTATTAATTAAGGATATGATGATGATGATTTCTTGTACTTTTATATTCTATAAAACATTCCTTATTTTCTGTGAAATAGTGTATATATTCTTGTACTTGTAAATATTCTTTTACTGTTATGTCTATTAAATAAAACAGAATTTGAATAAAAAATGCTTCACCCTTTTTTGTAAGTGAGTATGTGAACTATTGTTTAAGGAAAAATTTACAGTGTTTACATTTTCAGTTTACTAGTTTCAAATCTTCATTTGCTATGTATATAAAATTGTATGTGCTCTTTATCTCAAATGACATAAAATAGTGATATCATCAGAATTAATGTTTTCAATTTCAGCACCATTATTGTCCACACTTTTCATATCCTATTCATAGACTACCTTTTTTATACAATAATTGCTATAAAACACAATTTTGACAACGTAGTTTAGAAAACATCAGTCCACACTCATTTATTATTCTTTGGTTTTCTTCCCTTAAGAACATCCTTAGGGAGACCTTGTTCTTCCCTCTTCTTTCGCGCAGGAGTATGTTTTAAGAAGGGGTAATCAATCAATAACTCATCCCCAATGGTAAGGTCCATAATAGCCTCAACCATTATCAATCTATCGACCTCTCTTTCCATATCTCCATCTTTATCATTTATAACCTCAACAAATTGACAATTCAGTCTTACATTAGGGTCCCTTCCCTTACTACTATTTATAAATCCTCCAATATTTTTGTGTGTGTATGCACACCCATCTATATTCATAAGATGACCTCTATTCATTTCTTTTCCACTTTCCAATTGGAGACGATGTGTATACATATTCAAATTTAGACCATATGCTGACATGCTAGGCTTATATTCTGCTAGCCTTCTCCATTCACCACTGTAATATGATGGACCATAATATGGCATTAATCTCTTAGTGGTTTGTTTTGAATTGTTTCTATGTTTTGATCCCACATGTACATTTTGGACAATAAAGAGGCCTAGATTCACTCCATGAATATTGGAGGGTCGTATCATGTAGTTGTATCCCCAAAATTGAAACACCTCATACACTCTAGGTAGTTGTTGATCACTAGGCCAAGCACAATATAGTCGACGATCAAATGTCTCTTTGTAAATTGATCTCAAACCCAGGGGCAAGTCATCATCCCTAGCACATTCATTCTCATAGGGTATGTAGTCCACCTTCCCCTTGTCTTTAAGAAAATTATACATCTTCACACTGGTTCTTGTTCTGTTACTTGTTTTCGTCAATTCCTCATCTTCCAAGCTAGTATATTGGCACATATTTTTGTTAGATGTATCATCTAATAAATGATCATTGTCCTCTAGGCTGGAAGTCAGTGATCTAGGAAACTTTAAACCAAGAACTTTATCCTGAAAGTATCCATTAAGAAAAAATTAGTTATTTAAATAATATAAAATAATGTTTAAACAAAGTATACATGTTATTTAAATCAAATTGGAAAATTCCTCACCACAATTCCTATTGGATTTGAATCAATTGTAGGAGGCATACTACCGACTGGAAGCTCATCATATATGTAATGTCTTTGTACAATCACTTGTTTGAATTGTTTCTTTCCACAACATACAAAACATCCACAAACAACAATTTTCTCAAAGTATTCATCCCATGTACTATAGTCCTGACCTACCTCTTCTTCAGTGCAATCAATTGTTGTGTTTGTAGTATCCATTGTCATATCCTCTTCTGCCCACTGTCATCTACGCGATTTAACAATTTTAGGTCCACGTCCATGTACATATCTTGTTCTTTTTCTAGTTGAATGCTTAGGCTCTACATTTGCTCCAATCTCCATCTAAAATTATCAACAACATGCATTAATTTATGTCAAGATTAGATAATACATTATAAATTTCAATAATATTGTGAAAAAAGATGGACGTATCACAAAATTCCATCAGATCATTTTTCCTAAGTCAAGTCATAAACAACTTCATCCTTTGGTTGAGGTTGCTTTCTCTTCTTACCTCTATTGTATCTACAAATTTTGTTGTCTCATCTATTTACATGGCCTCCTCTGTGAATAAAAATGTTGCCACAAAATCTTTCACCGCACTACTGCTAAGAAGGAAAAAGAAACTTGTGGGACCACGGTAAAAACCGCTCTACCATACCGAGCTGATGAAGGAGCCACAGGACAACGATGGTTACAACACTACCACATGCCAATGGTAGAAGAATTGCGGGACTATGAGAGTCACCACAACACCACTAGGAACAGAAGGAGGACTCGCGTGCCGCCACAAAAGCTTTCACTGCACTACCGCCGAGAAGGATGAAGCACCTTGCGAGACTGTGGTAAAAACCGCTCTACTGCACCGAGCTGATGAAGGAGCCACAGGACAACGGTGGTCACAAAAACAGGGCAAGAGTTGGAATTATTTCCAACAGTCTAGGTCATGTGATACACAACAATGAAAATAGTCACTATACAACAATAATAGGTGCTAAATTAGGCGCACTTGATGCTGCCTTATACATCCCAAACAAATTACATTAATGGCTAAAAGTTGGCGTTAACTAACGTCGACTAAAGCGCGAATAATGAATCAAAATAAAAAATTTAAAACTTTCCCGCATGAGGGAAGAAATCAGACAACAAAAAAGGGAAAAACGTCACGTGAAGGAAGAGAGTAGGGTGCTACCAACAACTAATGAATGAATGAATGAATGAATGAGAGATTTTAATGAAATCCACGAGAACAAGCAGCCTAAGGGACCGAGAACCAAAAAGCTAAGGAATCTCCAAACTCTTTTCCATGTTGGTCCTTCTTTTATGAATTTTGACCAAAAAACTAGCTGTCTTGCTAATCTTCTCCTCAAATAACTTGTGCAAATTGTTAGCCTTTAAGCTGAATTTTTATGAGAAATTCGATTTAGTTTGCGACACCATATGTAAGGTTACAATTTTTTTTTTCTTGCTTGAATTTGTGATTGTTTAATGCTCTTTCTATTGCATTTGAATTCATGATTGTTTACTGGTTCATGGCCTAACTAGGCCAAGCAACCTCTAAATTGTCCCATCATTATAAATTGTAAAACCTTTGAGAAACCAACAAAAATTTTTACCCTACCCATTTGATCTTTGGCTCAAAATATTATAGCAAAAAGCGAGGATGCCTCTGTATTCTTTCCCTAACCTGGGTATCAAGGAAATAGTGAACTGCTTGGAAAATCTAGGAATTGGGTTGGTCATTGCTGAGCAACTACTGAAAATAAACGCATAAACAACTTGATTTTTCCCAGCCATGCCATAGTCACCGATGCCATGAAAAATTCGTGCAAGATTGCATTATGAAAGAGTTTTCATGATAAGGTTATCAACACTAAGCAAACCAAGTGAGCATATTTTCCCTAGGTTATCAACACTAAGCAAACCCAGTGAACATATTTTCCTACAAAACAAAACTTTCATACCACAAACTGGACAAAAACTTTCATACCTGACAGTGTGTACTTCGTTTGCCTCCACAGATTGGACGAAAATAATTTTCTCTAGGTCACCTCAAAATGTCAAGCAATGGAGGGAAGCGAGCATTGACAACAAACTCTGGCCACAATGAGGTAATTCATTGTCAATTTATAGATTTGTAAATGTTTCCATTGTTTCTTTGAATTTTACTTTTTAGTTTTTTATTTCTAAATTTAAAAGAAGAAATATAATTTAAATATATATATAGGGACATGAGACTGACAAAGATAAAGAGGAATTGGCTTCCATATTGGGGGTGGAGGCAGTGAACAAATTGGTTAATGTGGACTGGACAACACTTGACAGATACATAGAAAAACAATCTATTAACACCTCTCAAACATTGCAAAAAAATCAATTGTGTCAAAGGGAATCAATTGATTCCCCAACCAGTCTTGGATCAAGCAGAAGATCCAGGAGGAAATCAATGACAGTAAACTCTAAGAATATGGAACAATGAGCAGAGACTTCCACTCTTGGGACATAGAGTTCCACCATGCCATGTTATCAATCTTGCATTGGTAGCTACAATACAAAGATAGAATACAAGGTGGTTTCAGGGGAAATCTGAATGATAGATGTTGGGAAAATGTTTGGGAATAGGTTGAAGGAATCATGCCTTCAATGATTCAAAGACCATCTACATTTTCCATTCTCAAAGATACCTATGCACCTGAAAAAAGCAGTTATCCATGACATGGAGACTGATTTTGGCACAGGTTAGTCTGTAAAGAAGATAAAGCTATGAATGTCTCAAAACTGCAAGAGATTTCGGTGCAACCAAACAAAGAAGATAAAAAGAATCCCTCCTGAGCTAAGTAAAAAAAAAAGGCCAATTGATGTAAGTGTGAAAGTATGGCGAGATATTGTAAAAGCATATGAGAATTTTGATGCACAAAGAAATTTTGGTGAGGAGAGTACGCAGGTATTTGAATTTTATCATAAGATTATATCAAATTTATTAAACGATATTTAAATTTTATTTGTGCATAGTTAAATTGAATTAGTATATGTTTCAAGACAAGGCCTCCAAGGCTAGGCTTGAGAAACTTCATGCCACGCATCGTAGTGGCCAGAAAGGTTTAGATACCTTGATCTGTACATTTGTAAGTATATTTAATATGTTAAATGATATATATTTTTATTTCATTGGAAAAAGTAAATGATTGCATATTAATTAGTTTAACTAGTCCATGTGCCATGTTTTGATAGGAGGAGAAATATGGCCGCCATCTAAAGCAATTTGAAAAGAATACTTTACAAAACAAAAAGTGGAATGATTTTGTAATCTAGATGGAGAATGAGGTATCAATAGTTGAGTTTCAATAACTTAGTTGGATATTGTTGTGTTAATATGTCAATTCGCATCTCTTGTGTTGAGTTGTTTATTGATGCATAGGATGAGTAAATAGAGCTCAAATCTTATGATTACAAGATGATTGTTTATGTGCATGAATAAATAGTAGAAGGATGTAGATGAGCTCAATTCATCTGACTTTATGCCTCTTGGCAGACATTCCTCTTGAATCTCTAATATCAGGTGCCCGAGACTTCCCTGTAGCTTTTACCTTTCACTGCCACCTTTTCTCTTCACTATGAGACTCGTCTCCTTTTTCCTTATATGCATTTATGGCTTCTGCTTCTAATTCATCCCATGTTTTACCTTCCTCCTCTTCATAATTTTCTTCTTCTTCTTCATCCTCCTCTGACTCCACAAGAGATTCATCTTCTGAACCTTCCTCATCTGATTCTAATTCATCTTCTACATCATAGGGTTCATATCCCTAGTCTGAATTTTCAGAATTATTAGAATTAGAATCACTAGCTTCCATATTCAAAAATTCCCAATCAACATCTTCAATAAATTTATGTGGATCATCAATAATACTCTTCAAAATTTTCTGCCAGTTCAAGTTCATTATGCTTTCATAATACTTTATCCATGGAGTTCAGCCATTCCTTGATGCCATCAAGCGAAGATTGAGGAATGGTGTACATGCGGAGTACATCCCGCTTGAAGTCTTTGAAAACAATAGCCATATCAAATTCCTTTTTCTCAAATCCTACTCTCTCAAGGTTAATAATCTCAATCTCACTAATAGCGATTACTAAGAAAGGTAATTCTACCAACTCTACCAAAAAGTTTACCTTAGGAACAATAAAAGTAGAGGATTTGAAAGGAACTCCATGAAAAAAAAGCTCCTAAATGGTATATCAAACTCTAGTTCAAAATATTTTAGATGAGGCTACTCCCATATAAGCTCTCTTACTTGCTTGACAAATCCTTGAAACTCTCTATTGATTTTATTTTTCTTGTCCCTCTCTTGCTGTCCTTCCTCAATTTCATCAAGATCATACATTGACCTTCTTGCCCCTCCTAAAGTTTGGACCACATCCATTACTTCCACATAAAACTTGACATCCTTGGTCTTCTTGGTTCCCACGCCATGATATGGTTATGCAAATGAAAATGAAGCAAAGTAATCATCTCCTTCTCCGTTGGCTGGAAGAATGCATGCTTAATGTTTTGATACATGATATCAGCTCTCTCTTCTGCTCTCATGGTTGAATACCGAAATCTAGTATGGTAGGCCTCCAGAGTTCCAGTCATCTTTCTTCCTCTTCCACCAAATTCTGGCCTGATCCACACGTCTGCCAACCTAATTGGCTTTCTTTCTGAAATCTTAAGTTTCTCCTGAGTCACCAATGTAGCTCTCTTGCCTTTTTAGACTCTTTCATTGCTACAGATCATCTCTGGGATTTAATCATCTGTACCACATGGTTGATGTGCTTTGAATCCTTGCATCTAAAGTAAATTTCCTTAACAAAAATATTGCTAGGGAATTTCAATGTTTCCATTGTAGTTGGCATTAAAGTTGATACCTACAACATTGAAAATTATCCTTATATAAGAATTCCCTCCATCTTGTTGGCTTGTAACACTCTTGATGGTGGCTACATGAAATCTAATTCTGATTCCTCTTCTACATTAGAGCATTCATATCCTTGATCTAACTCTTCTGAATTATCAGAATCAGAATCACTAGCTTCTATATTCAAAAATTCCCAACCACCATCTTCAAAATATTTATCTAGATCATTAGTAATACTCTTCAAAACTGGCTGCCAGTTCAAGTTCATTCTGCTTTCATAATACTTTATATCCATGGAGTTCAGCCATTCCTTGATGCCATCAATGGAAGATTGAGGAATGACATCAATGCGGAGTACATCCTACTTGAAGTCTTTCAAAATAATATCCATATCAAATTCCTTTTTCCCAAGTCATACTCTCTCAAGGTTAGCAATCTCAATATCACTAATAGAGATTACTAAGAAAGGTAATTCCACCAACTCTACCAAACATTTTACCATAGGAACAATAAAAGCAGAGGCTTTGAAAGGAACTCCATGAAAAAAAAGCTCTCTAAATGGTATATCAAACTCTAGTTCAAAATAGTTTAGATGAGGCTGCTCCCATATAAGCTCTCTTACTCGCTTGAAAAATCCTTGAAACTCTGTATTGATTTTATTTTTCTTGTCCCTCCCTCGTTGTTATTCCTCAATTTCATTAGGATTATACATTGAACTTCTTTCCCCTCCTAAAGTTTGCACCACATCCATTACCTCCACATAAAACTTGACATCCTTGGTCTTCTTGGTTCCCATGCCCTGATATGGTTATGCAAATGAAAATGAAGCAAAGTAATCATCTCCTTCTCTGCTGGCTAAAAAAATGCATGCTTAATGTTTTGATACATGATATCAACTCTCTCTTCTACTCTCATGGTTGAATACCGAAATACAGTATGGTGGGCCTCCAGATTTCCAGTTATCTTTCTTTCTCTTCCACCAAATTCTGGCCTAATCCACACGTCTACTAGCCTAATTGGCTTTTTTTTTTAAAGCTAAAGTTTCTCTGAGTCACCAATGTAGCTCTCTCTACCTTTTCAGACTCTTTCATTGCTACAAATCATCTCTGGGATTTAATCATTTGTACCACATGGTTGATGTGCTTTGAATCCTTGCATCTAAAGGAAATTTCCTTAACATAAATACTGCTAGGGAATTTCAATGTTGCCATTGCAGTTGGCATTAAAGCCGGTACCTGCAACATTGAAAATTATCCTTATATAAGAATTACCTCCATTTTGTTGGCTTGTAAAACTCTTGATGGTGGCTACATGAAATCTGATTCTGATTCCTCTTCTACATTAGAGTGTTCATATCCTTGATCTGACTCTTCTAAATTATCAGAATCAGAATCACTAGCTTCCATATTCAAAATATTTATCTGGATCATTAGTAATACTCTTCAAAATTGGTTGCCAGTTCAAGTTCATTCTGCTTTCATAATAATTTATATCCATGGAGTTCAACCATTCCTTGATTCCATCAAGGGAAGATTGAGGAATGGAATCAATGCAAAGTAAATCTCACTTGAAGTCTTTGATAATAAGAGCATATCAAATGCCTTTTGTCCAAGTCATACTCTCTTAAATTTAATAATCTCAATCTCACCAATAGCGATTACCAAGAAAGGTAATTCCACCAACCCTACCAAATAGTTTACCGTAGGAACAATAAAAGTAGAGGCTTTGAAAGTAACTCCATGAAAACAAAGCTCTCTAAATGGTATATCAAACTCTAGTTCAAAATATTTTAGATGAGACTACTCCCATATAAGCTCTCTTACTTGCTTGACAAATCCTTGAAACTCTCTATTGATTTTATTTTTCATGTCCCTCTCTTGTTGTCCTTCCTCAATTTCATCAGGATCATACATTGACCTTCTTGCCCCTCCTAAATTTTGCACCACATCCATTACCTCCACATAAAACTTGACATCCTTGGTCTTCTTGGTTCCCACGCCCTGATATGGTTATGCAAATGAAAATGAAGCAAAGTAATCATCTCCTTCTCCGCTAGCTAGAAGAATGCATACTTAATGTTTTGATACATGATATCAACTCTCTCTTTTGCTCTCATGGTTGAATACCAAAATTTAGTATGGTGGGCCTCCAGATTTCCAGTCATCTTTCTTCCTTTTCCACCAAATGTTGGCCTGATCCACACGTCTACAAGCCTAATTGGCTTTTTTTTTAAAGCTAAAGTTTCTCTAAGTCACCAATGTAGCTCTCTCTACCTTTTCAGACTCTTTCATTGCTACAGATCATCTCTGGGATTTAATCATCTATACCACATGGTTGATGTGCTTTGAATCCTTGCATCTAAAGTAAATTTCCTTAACATAAATACTGCTAGGGAATTTCAATGTTGCCATTGTAGTTGGCATTAAAGCCGATACCTGCAACATTGAAAATTATCCTTATATAAGAATTCCCTCCATCTTGTTGGCTTGTAAAACTCTTGATGGTGGCTACATGAAATATGATTCTAATTCCTCTTCTACATCAGAGCGTTCATATCCTTGATCTGACTCTTCTGAATTATCGGAATCAGAATCACTAGCTTCCATATTCAAAAATTCCCAACCACCATATTCAAAAATTTTACCTAGATCATCAGTAATACTCTTCAAAATTGGCTGCTAGTTCAAGTTCATTCTGCTTTCATAATACTTTATATCCATGGATTTCAGCCATTCCTTGATGCCATCAAGTGAAGATTGAGGAATGACGTCAATGGGGAGTACATCCCGTTTGAAGTCTTTGAAAATAATAGCCATATCAAATGCCTTGTGCCCAAGTCATACTCTCTCAAGGTTAACAATCTCAATCTCAAGTATTAGCTAGGTAATTTGAAATTTTATTATGGTATGTGCACTTTGATACAATGTAATATGATTATGGTTTCATCTCATATGTTGTAATATTAGATATATAACAGGAAAATAAATTATTGCATGAAATAAATAATAAATTTTCATTCTTTTTTTTTTTTTTGCAGAACATAGGTCTTCCAGAAGATCAAGATGATCCTCAAGATGATATAGATCCACAAAATATTG
>VDFB02384297.1:0-12134 GCA_007258455.2 Sequoia sempervirens
TCCTTGTTTGCAACAACTCACACCAATATAACATTACTTTTGACTACTTGTGGTACCTTGTGCCATCTTCTAGAACATCAACCTATTCTTAGATTGTGCTGCATCTAATTCCAATTTTGTTGTAAATGCCCTTGCATCATAGTCCATGCTTCAGCATACAGTAATCAAATATGTGGTTGTGAGTTCTTCATCCAAAAGACTTGTAGTTGCTATCACAACACCAACACATGTAGACAAACCATGTATGCAACACCACACTTACAACCACAAAATCACCACATGTTAGTCAGCAACAATGCTATATCACAATACTTGGAAACTCATTGCATATCACTGCAATGTACTTTGTAGACAAACTCTACCTACAAAGACTCTGTATGTCAATATCATCCAAGTCCCAACACTCCTAATGTTTGCAACTATCCTTGCACCTTTAGAAACCTCAACGTGTGACTTTCTTTCACCAAGAGAAACATGAAATAAAGGATCCAACAAGGGTTAACACGTGTAACCCCTCTTACAACCTTCACTTGCCTCCCTATAGCCTCCCCAACTTTGAAAATGGAAGACCAAAGGACCAAAAGGCAAGGTCAAGTGTGAAATCCCTTTGCATTCCACATTTATTTTGCATAGTGATGCTTTTGCCACTTGTGATGAGAAATTTGCAAAATTAGGTTTTTTGGGTCATTTTGAGGTCTACAACTTGTTTTGAAGACTCTCTTAGATGTCCTAGACCAGCCTTGACACTCTTTTGACTTCATCACAATCTCTCACGCTGTACAATACCTTATGGTTCAACGAATTAATGTTCAAAGGTACTTAAGATTTCTCCCTGATTGAGTGGAACTCTTTTTTACCCCCATGGTCAACTTCTATGATACAACTCATGGATTGATATCTTATTATCAATCCTACAAGGACCAGGGTTTATGGCTCTTTTTGATATGATCAATTGTATATAGTTAGATATTCTAATCAAAGAATTTCATAATTGTATGGTTGGTCTTTATAGTAGCATTCACATTTATAGTTATTATATGGTGCTTGTCTAGTTCATATAATCTATAATGTACCGTTGATATTTGTTAAATAGAAGTATTAATATAGCTATTAAAATGTTAATGGTTTAGACAAACTCAAATATTGAAATGCTAATTGCATAGGCTAACGTATCTACTAAAATGTCAATGGTGCTTGCTGCTACACTCTTTTGGGGAGAACCATATTTATCATGTTCAAAGTGGAGGCATTGCTCACATGGTACTTATCATTCTATGTTTATCACCTAAGGTTCATGCAATATATTGTGCAATAATTTATTAAAGTATAACATGGTAGCTCTAACAATTTGGAATTTTACATTAGTTGTGCATCAACATCTTTAGGAAGATGTCTTGACCCTTTCTACCATGGTTTGGAAACTTGAATTCAATATACCAATTTTTTTTGACTCGGCAAGAATTCAACATTTAAAAAATTACTTAAATTTCTTTAAAAAATGTAACTTTAATGCAAAATACAATTACAAAAATGTATCAAACTGTGATGAGCCGTGCTAGCTCACTGCTCAAACCCCTGTCTTTTTCTTAAGTCTATTTGTGTTTTTTAGTTTTTTAGAGAAATTTTGTAGATAGAAGAGAAGGTGCGCATCATATAAAAGCTCATAGAATGAAAACTTGAGCAAATCTAATCAAATTGAAATTGCAGAAGCATAGTTCCGCGGGGGCCAGCGTCCCAGAAAAATAAGACGTCTCGGAGGCGAGGGGCGTTTCGAGACTTCCGGGAGGCGTCGGGGAAAGCGTCCCCGCCGTCCCCCCGCCGCCTCCCCGTCCCTCCGCCATCTCCTGAACGTTTCCCTGAAAAGGAGACTTCGTGGCGTCTCGGAGTCTTCTGGGCGTCTCCACTCGGAGTCTTCTGGGCGTCTCCAAGACTCCAAGTTTCCCACGTCCCCTATAAAATAATGATTTTTTAAAGAAAATTAAAAATTTACATAGTTTAGGTTATAACTTATAAATGAATATATTTTTTACATGAGCTGAGCAATTTTCATTTTCATTTTTCACTGTGGCGACTGGCAACCGGCGGGAGACTGAGAATAGGAGCCAAAACTGATTCCACTGCAAGTCTGCAAGTCTTAACCTTCAAGCGAATTTTTGCTAACCAGGTAGGTTTCAGTCTTTCAGATTTCCATTTTTTTATAGCATTTTTATTTTATAAACGCCAAGCATTTGAAATTTCAATGGACGCCTCAAAGAGGCCACGACACTGTTGAACGGGCGCCTCAAAGAGGTGCCCGCGCATGGACTGGTTGCAGTCCATGCACGGGCACCTCTTTGAGGCGCCCGTTCCAGAAAATAAAAAATTAAATTAAATTTTTTTCAAAGTTTCATATGAGTTTCAATTTTTAATTTTTAATTTTTAATTTTTATTTATTATTAATTTATTAAATTATTATGCCTTGCAAAATGTGGAAGCACAGGCAAGGCATGTGGACTGTTTGACAGAAATTAGAATGAAAATCAAAAAATTAAAATGTGGAAGCACAGGCAAGGCATGTGAACTGTTCGACAGTTCACATGCCTTGCCTGTGCTTCCACATTTTTTCATTCTATCAAACAGTCCACATGCCTTGCCTGTGCTTCCAAAATGTGGAAGCACAGGCAAGGCATGTGGACTGTTTGACAGAAATTAGAATGAAAAATATAAAATTAAAATGTGGAAGCACAGGCAAGGCATGTGAACTGTTCGACAGTTCACATGCCTTGCTTGTGCTTCCACATTTTTTCATTCTATCAAACAGTCCACATGCCTTGCCTGTGCTTCCACATTGAGGCATAATAAATTAATAATAAATAAAAATTAAAAATAAAAAAAAATTGAACAATCAAACAGTTCAAACTTCAAACTTCACATGCCTTGCCTGTGCTTCCACATTTTCATTTTGATTTCAGACTTCAGTCGTCAAACAATTCACATGCCTTGCCAGTTGCCTGTGCTTCCACATTTTCTGTTTTACACTTTTACTCTTCATGCATTCAATTGCCACTTGCCAGCATTCTGTCAAACTGAAATAGTTCACATGCCTTGCCTCTGCTTCCACATTTTGATTTTCCTGCTTGTATATCTTGCAAGCAGCAATATTGCAATTCATGAGACCACATTTCTTTCTAAGTTTTACTGTTTTAGTCTTGACTCTTTTATACTTTTAGTATATACTTGTAACTTTATAGGTTTGATTTTTAATTTTTTTTTGTTTACATCATAAGTCTGATTATTTTTTATTTTTTAACATTGTTTTTGCAGCATAATCATCATAATGAGTTCACACAACATAAGTGATGATGAACCAGACATTCAAAGTGCAAATGATTCATCAGATGATCATGATCCCGACTTTCAAATAGGAGGGGAGGCTGAGGGTGAAGTTGAACCACAAGAACAACATGGCTCAGCCTCAAATACTCAAACTACCACAAGTTCCATTGGTAGTAAAGTTAATAGCTGCCCTTCAGAACTCCTTCAAGAATGGGCCAAGGGCCCCTTTGATCCAAAAAAACCTTTAAAACAATTTGCATCCAAGATAGCAGCAAAGCCTGGGGCAACTGGGGGCACTAGATTATGGAAGTGTCACATGTGTAAGCTTACATGGTTTGGCAGCATTACAAGAACTAATGCACATTTTCTTCTTGTTCGAGGCAAAGGTGTAGATGTATGCAAAGTTGTGGCAAATAATTTGAAGTACATGGCTGAAATTTTAAAATTATGGGGTTGTAATGAGGATGAAGTGCCTACATCTGCTACATTGCAACATAAGAGTTACATGGGTGATCATATTTCAGCAGTGTCTACTTCTACTTTGCAGAGTCAAAGGCCACCAAATCCGTTCAGTTCAAGTTTAGCAGAGCCTAGGGGGAAACGTAAGATGGCATCTTCACAACCTATAGCAAGTTTATTCAATGTGCAGGCAAAGGATGAGGCAGATGATGCCATTGGCAAATTCTTCTTTGCCAATGGCATTCCATTCCACGTGGCTCGCTCTCCTTATTATAAGGAAGCTGTGTCAAAAATAATAAGGGCAGGACAATCATATGTGCCACCAGGGGAGAATAAATTGAGGACAACAATCTTGGATCAAAACTATTCCAAGATTAATATTTTGATGGAGAAGATGAAGAGAACCTGGGTCACAAGCGGATGCAGCATAGTCATGGATGGGTGGACGGACATTAGGCATCGTCCACTCATCAATATCATTGTCACATCTGTAGCGGGCCCTTATTTCCTTAGGGCTATTGATTGTTCAGGGCATAGCAAGGATGCCCATTATCAGTTTCAGATCCTCAAGGATGCTGTAGAGGAGGTTGGGCCACAAAATGTGGTGCAGGTAGTGACAGATGCGGCCCATGTGTGCAGAGTTGCAGGGAGGTTGATTGAGGCAGCCTATAGACATATTTTTTGGACTCCTTGTTGTGTGCATGCTATGAATAATGCACTTAAGGACATGGGTAAAATCAGCTGGATCAAATCTATTGTCAGTGATGCTAGAGATGTGCAGATGTTTATCTGCAACCATCATCATTCACATGCACTTTTCAGGTCCTTCTCCAAGAAGGAATTCCTGAAGCCTGTAGAGACTCGATATGCATCATACTTTATTCTCTTGGAGAGGATGCTTGAGTTGCAAGAGCCATTGCAAGTAATGGTAATGACAGCAGAATGGAACAGATGGCCTGAGTCGAAGACACAGCAGGGATTGAGGGTTAAGGAGGTGGTGAAGAATGATGTTTTTTGGGCTGATGCCAAATATATTGTCTCCATCATTGAGCTTGTCTTCAAAGTTATTAGATTTGGGGATTCTAATGCACCTTCCCTTGGAGAGGTATACGAGTGCATTGATTCCATGCTTGATCAAATGAAGGCTAAAGTGCGAGAGAAGGACCCCACAATGCAATTTTACACCGAGCATATTTATCCAATCATTCAGCATAGATGGGAGAAACTCAACACTCTCTTACACATGGCTGCCTACGCATTGAACCCAAAGTGGTATGTGCCACGTCCCGGTAGAGT
Source organism: Sequoia sempervirens (assembly GCA_007258455.2). Taxonomy (NCBI): domain Eukaryota; kingdom Viridiplantae; phylum Streptophyta; class Pinopsida; order Cupressales; family Cupressaceae; genus Sequoia; species Sequoia sempervirens. The sequence goes on from VDFB02384297.1 coordinate 5,071, forward strand.
GACACCTATTGAGGATGTTGAGGTGAAGGAAGGGTTCATGAAGGCCATTGACAAAATTTATGATCCTATAGAGGCCAACTTGCTTCGTACTGAGTGGACAAAATTTGCTACTCTTTGGGGATATTCAGAGGCAGCCAAAGTAGATTTGGAGACTATGTCACAGGAGGACCCCAAGTTGTGGTGGACTATGCATGGGCCTAGATCTTTGATTACTACTCTAGCCATTCGTTTGCTGTCCCAGGTTTCTAGTTCTTCTGCTTCTGAGAGGAACTGGTCCACTTATAACTTCATCCACTCTGTTAAGAGGAACAGGCTCACTTCTAGGAGGGCAGAGAAGCTTGTGGCTGTCCATAGTGCCTTACGTCTCATTGATCGCAGCACAACTACATACAAGGAGAGTCCAGCAGCCAGATGGGATGTAGAGCCAGAAGAGCCAGCACAGATAGATGAGGATGCTACACAGACAGGGCTGGTTGGTATTGGTTTAGATGAGCTTGAGCATTTGGGGTCCTCGTCCGATGGTTCCGATGATGAGGAGATTGGCATGGAGCTTGGAGTTGGAGATGATTAGATCATTAGAGGCATCATGCCATTAGCTATTTAGTATTTACTATTTAGTAATTTTAGTCTATTTTGTTTTTGAAGTTTGAAGTTTGAAGTTTGAACACTGTTGTGTTGATAACTTGATACTTGATTGTAATTATGAATCATGACTATGAAATTTTGAAATTCAAATTATGAAACAACTAGTTCTCATTCCAATCACAATGTCTATTAAAATTTAAAATTTAAGTTACAACTTACAAGTTACAAGTATATTTTCATTTTAATTTTCATTGTTTCAATGTTCACTAGTTCAATGAAATCATTGCAATGTGTTTAAACTCTAAAATTTACTTATTCCTTAGGCTTTTACAGTTATACATCTTTTTATAACTAATTTTTCAAGTACTATATGTATTCGGTGCCCACCCCGCCCCCCATGCCCGCCCCCCACCTTGCATGATCCCCCTTGGAGTCCCCAAATTTGGGTCCCTAAGCCCTTCTAGAGACCCAGATCCCACAAGTGCAGATCCCAGTCCCACAGAGACTTGAGGGTGGAACTATGTTGTAGAAGGTGTTTATTATCATCAACAATGGATTTAAAACACATAAACATACCCGTAAGCCTCCAAATTTTTTAATTAAAAAAACGAAAGCCAGTTTGCCAGTCTATACATGAAAATCTGACAATATTCAGCATAGGATGAAATAAAGTCTGAATCCAGCTGTGAAAATGGAGCAAAAGAAGAGGGGATGCCAAGTGCTGAAGATAGTGAAGAGAAACCCTCAAGAAGGTAGGCGTTTCTCCAACCAGCAAGTGCGCCCTAGCTCAAACAGCCACGCCTTTCAAGCAAAAAGACCAGAAACACATCTTAGAAGGTGCGCCCAAGTAGCTATGATGCCTTCCATGAAGAAGGAAGAACACCATCCAATCAAACCCTTTGTTTCTGATGAAGAACACTTACAAAAATCTGTTATAGCACTGCAGAACTTCTGAATGAAGCTCTCTCAATTTGCACCAATTCAGCTGATCTCTCACAGCCTCACAAGTGCTCACACTGAAGAGATTTTGTTCTCCAATGGTGGATTGCTGCAAACCTGATCACAGGATGAAAGCAAAGGGAAAACCTCCAAGGCAAAGTTGAAATATTCAAAAAGATGAGTTTCTCATTGCCCTCAACCCTTATATAACAAAGGAGGTGAAAACTCAAGGAGGCCGTACATTTTAGGGTTTTAGATCATTTAAATTTTTGGAAATAAACTCAAGTCACTTTCCATAGTTCTAACTTTGATTTTTGGCGCCTCCTTTAAGTGATTAAATAAAATACTTTAAAACACTCACTTTAGACTTATTTAAGTGATATAAAAATTATAAAGTCAATTTGACTTTATAAAAAGACTTTAAGTTAAAATATAACTTAAATCACTTAAGTAAGCCTATCTCTCTCAATTCTCCATATAATTTAGTGCCGTCAGAAGCAAACAAACTCCTGTACTGCCAAAGCCTGCAATGAGCCAATCCACGATCTCAGAAGATGAAATCGACCGAACTCTCCAGAAGGTACCACTGACCCTCTAACCAATCCAGTTAGCCCACAAGGGTCCTAGAAAAGGGCTAACACACTGCATTAGGTGACTGACTAGAGTGGGGACATTACAGTCCGCCCTCCCCGAATTTGCTTGTCCGCAAGCAAACTCAAAGCTGGATGCTGTAAAACACTGTTACCCTCCCAAGTCGCATCCTCTGCTGGTAGATCTTTCCACTTTACCAAGTATTTCCTGATAACCCGCCTTCGAAGATGACGCTCTCTGGAATCCAGAATGGCCTCAGGAATCAATATCAACTTCCCCTCATCATCCAGGGGTGGTAAATCAATAGGAGTCACATGTGGTCCCAAAGCCTTTTTGAGGCGTGAAACATGGAACACATTGTGAACCTTGCTGTCCATCGGAAGATCTAGCTCATAAGCCATTTCACCGACCCGTCTGACAACTCTGAATGGTCCATAGTATCGTGGCTTAAGTTTCTTTGCGCCCTTCTTACAAAGGGTGGACTGCCTATAAGGCTGGAGCATCAAATACACCAAATCATCGATCTTGAAAGATCGCTCCACTCGCCTCTGATCAACATATTGCTTTTGTTGATTTTGAGCTTTCTGTATATTCTCTCTGAGTGTCCTCATAATATCCCGGTTCTCCTGTAATAGATCACCAACACTAGGTACTCTACTGTCACTCAGTAACAAGTCTAGAAAACTCGGAGCATCATATCCATATAATGCTCGGTAGGGGGTCATCTGAATGCTCATGTGATGAGTGGTATTGTAGCAATACTCCAAAGATATAACCATCTGACCCATGCCTTCTGCTGCCCTGAACTGTAATTCCGCAAGTATCCCTCCACCCATTTGTTGACTATCTCAGTCTGTCCATCTGTTTGGGGGTGGTAGCCGGTACTCGGAGTGAGTTCTGTCCCGCAAAGCTTGAATAGCTCCTGCTAGAAGTTACTCATAAACCTGCCCTATCACTGACTATACTCCGTGGCAAACCATGCAACCTGAATACCTCACGAAAGAACAAATCCGCCACCTAAGTAGCTGTGTGCGTAGTAGTGATTGAGAAGAAATGAGCATACTTTGTCAATCGATCTACCACCACAAAATGCTGTCTTTCCCTTGAGCTTTCGGCAAGCCTGTAATTAAGTCCATAGACAAGTATTCCCACTTCCTCTCAGAGATAGGAAGCGGCTGGAGTAATCTTGCAGGGTATGTGTGTTCTTGCTTGTTCTGCTGACAAACAAGGCATTCCCTGACATACTGGAGAACAAAGGATTTGAGACCCTTCCAAGAGAATCTTTCCCGTACCTGCCTATAGGTCTTAAAGTACCCGGGATGTCCTGCCATAGGTGCATCATGAAATGATCTCAAAACTTGGTTCCTCATCTCTGAATCTGGAACTAGAAATATCCTCCCTTTGTAAATGATAAGATCATCTACAAGTGAGTATCTGGCATCCTGTACTGTTCCATCCACTATGCTAGAAGCCCACGGGTTCTTAGCATACTCAACTACAATCATATGTCTCCAGTCCTCTGAAATCTGTGTAATGGAGCTCAAGTGAGGACGGCGAGATAATGCATCAACAACTACATTCTGAGTACCCTTGACATAGGAGATGTCAAAATCATAGGACTGAAGTTTGCTGACCCATTTCTGTTGTCTTTCATTTAAATCCCGCTGTCCAAGGAATTGTTTCAGACTATTATGATTGGTTTTAACACAAAATTTACTACCAATCAAGTATTGCCTGAACTTGGCCATGGCATGCATGATGGCCAACATCTCCTTGTCATAGATGCTAAAGCTCCTCTCAGGACCTCTCAGCTTCCTGCTCTCGAAAGCTATAGGATGACGATCCTGCATAATGACCACCAATTCCCTCACCACTGGCATCACAATGTAACTCAAAGGGTTTGGTGAAATCCGACAAAGCCAACACTGGACATGAAGTCATGAGAAGTTTGAACTTCTCAAAGCACGCCTGTGCTAATGGTGTCCACACAAATGCACCTTTCTTAGTCAAATCAGCTAGTGGCGCAGCATGCCGCGAGAATCCACTAACGAACCGACGATAGAAGGCACATAATCCTACAAATCCCCTGAGCTGTGTCAATGTCTCAGGTGTAGGCCCATCAATGATAGCTCGAACCTTCTCTGGATCCATGCTAACTCCCTCACTGCTGATAATGTGACCCAAATACAAAAGCTCGGCCATGCCCAATGCACACTTGGACTCCTTGGCGTACAAGGACTTCCTGTCAAGTATGCTCAAAACCTCATCTAGGTGAACCATGTGTTCTTCCCATGATCTGCTGTAAACTAGAATGTCATCGAAGAACACCAACACATGTTTCCTCAGTTGAGGATGGAAAACCCTGTTCATAGTGGACTGAAATGTGGCTGGAGCATTGGTTAAACCGAAAGGCATAACCAAGAAATCAAAGTGTCCACAGTGACATTTGAATGCGGTTTTCTCTATGTCCTCCTCTTGGACTCTGATCTGATGATAACCTGTCCTTAAATCAATCTTTGAGAAGTAGCAAGCTCCATGAAGCTCATCTATCAACTCATCAATCCAAGGAATAGGATATTTGTTCTTTATAGTTCTCCTATTAAGCATTCTATAATCAATACACATTCTGAGTGTACCATCCTTTTTCTTCACCAAAACAACTGATGAAGCAAAGGGTGACTTACTCGACCTAATGTGCCCCATAGCCAAAAGTTCTTTGATGGTTTTCAGTCTAATGGGAGAAGTTGTTTTAGAAGGGATGTCAAATGGAGGCCCTCGAATTGTGTCTTTGAAAAGGATGGAAAGGCTGATCCGCTATGATCAGGTTGAATGGGCTGCTGAATGTATGGTTTTACCAGCTGATCCGGTTGAGGAAAAAAGGCAATATCATCCTGATATTCAAGCCTTACTTTCAAAGAAAAGTAAAGTCTTTGGAAGCTTACCTCCTGGAAGACCTCCTGAAAGAGGTTCTAAACATGTGATTGAGTTAGAAGAAGGAGCAAAACCAGTCATTACTACACCTTACCGCTATCCCAAGAGGCAGAAAGATGAAATCGAAAAGGCCATCAAGGAGCTGTTGGAAAGTGGTTTTATTAGGCCAAGCAAGAGTCCATTTGCTTCAGCAGTAGTGCTGGTCAAAAAGAAAGATGGTACAATGCGTATGTGTGTTGACTATCGCGCATTAAATCAGAAAACCATCAAGAATAGATATCCTATCCCTAGGATTGATGAGCTTATTGATGAACTCCATGGGGCAATGTTCTTCTCAAAGATTGATCTTCGTTCAGGATATCACCAAATCAGAATGAGGGAGGAGGATATAGAAAAGACAGCATTTAGATGCCACTTTGGGCATTTTGAATTTCTTGTCATGCCTTTTGGTTTGACAAATGCTCCAGCCACATTCCAATCGTGTATGAACAAGATTTTTAGACAGCAGTTGAGGAAGTTTGTGCTCATCTTCTTCGACGATATTCTCATATTCAGTAAGTCTTGGGAAGAGCACCTTAAGCATTTGGAAGAAGTGCTTACCATTTTAGAGGCGGAATGTCTATTCGCCAAAGAGCCAAAGTGTGAGTTTGGGATGGAAGAACTTTTATACCTTGGCCACATTATCAGCTCAAAGGGTGTGAAAGTGGATCCAGAAAAGATAAGGGCCAGTCTTGATTGGCCAACTCCTAAGACTATTTCTCATTTGAGAGGTTTTTTAGGGTTATGTGGATTCTATAGAAGATTTGTAAAAGGTTATTCTCATCAAGCTGCACCTTTGACAGATCTTACAAAGAAAGGAGCTTTTCTTTGGACTAAGCAAGCACAAGAGGTTTTTGATAAGTTTAAACAAATCATGAGTTCGTGTCCAGTATTGGCACTTCCGGATTTCTCAAAACCTTTTGAATTACAATGTGATGCTTCAGGAGAAGGAGTTGGAGCTGTCCTAATGCAAGACAAACATCCTATTGTCTTCGAGAGTAGAAAGTTGAGAGGGGCAGAAAAAACTTACTCCATTTATGACAAAGAGATGCTTGCCATCATGCATGCTTTGTCTAAATTCCGTCAATACTTGGTGGGAAGTAAATTTGTTGTTAAGACTGACCACAATAGTCTTAAACATTTCATGCGCCAAAAGGAATTGAATGAAAGGCAGCAAAAATGGGTAAGTAAACTCCAAGCATATGACTTTGACATTGAATATGTCAAAGGAAAAAATAATATAGTGGCTGATGCACTTTCTAGAAGGCCTCATTTGCAGTCAATTTGTGAGTTATCAGTAGATTGGAAAGAATTAATTGCTGCTGATTATGTTAAAAATCAGTTTGCAACCAGCTTGTTAGAAGGTCAATTGGTTGATGAAAGGTATAAGTTGGTTGATGGATTAATTTATTATAAAGATAGAATCTTTTTAGTACAAGAATCTAAGCTTAAGAAAAAGATTCTACAATCTTTTCATGATGTTCCCCTTGCTGGTCATCAAGGGATTTTCAAGACTTATAAGCAGATTCGTGAAAGATTCACTTGGAAAGGTTTGAAAGATGAAGTCTTGAATTACATTAGAGAGTGTCCTATTTGTCAAAGGAATAAAAATGAACACTCTTTTCCTGCTGGTCTGCTTCAGCCCTTACCTATTCCAAATCAGAAGTGGGAAAGTATTGCCATGGACTTTATCACGGGGTTGCCCAAGGTGCAAGGACGTGATTGTATATTTGTTGTGGTTGATAGACTAACGAAATTTGCTCATTTCTTTGCTGTTACCACTTCATTTACAGCAGCTCAAGTGGCTGAGTTGTTTTTTAGAGAGGTGTTTCGTTTGCATGGGTTGCCTAGAACAATTGTCAGTGATAGGGACAACAAGTTCCTGAGTGTTTTTTGGCAGGAGATCTTCAGATTGAGTGGGACAGTGCTTACTCCAAGCACAAGTTATCACCCACAAACCGATGGGCAGTCAGAAATTG
>VDFB02384298.1:0-27686 GCA_007258455.2 Sequoia sempervirens
CTTGTTATGTCAATTTAAACAACCAGAAAGCATCAATCTTGGAGACAACTTAGCAGTATTTTTATTGAATTCAACAAACAATTGACACCAAACAAATACAACAACATTGACTGATGTTCATAAATACCTCCATTCTGAAATCATGCAACAATAGTCTCTGATCTAATAATTTTATTCCACTGTATATACTTGCTATGTATCGAATATATAATAACTGATGATGATTTTACAATTACAAAAATGCATATTTATACACCAGCATCAAGAAAATAAACCATATTGAAATTCCATGTCAGCCTTCCACAGAATTTGGGTTCCTTTCATGTCATCCTGCAACGGTAATTTAGCAATTTATATGTCGGCCCCAGTATTTGAATTTCTATTTTTCATTAGTGAAACAGTTGGCGAGACAATCCAGCAGTTATGTTGAAGGCAATTCAATTAAATCGTTAATCTCTCCGTGGTGTTATTTTCCTTTGCTGTGACTTGTCCGAGTCGAAGAGATGTCCTGTAGATCACTTTATGTTTCCCCGAGAGCTCTTTTACCATTCGCGTGTCACTGTGACCTTATGATATCGGGGAGACGTCATGTAGACAAGCCTTTTTTTTCCGAGAGCCCCCGTGATCAAACTTGTTGCCGTAACATATCGCTCTCGGAAAGACCTCTCATAGAGCACACTATGTCACACCAAAAGTCATCATCCATTCTGAGTCACTGAGACAAAAGCACACTCTCCGACAAGGTCCTTCATTGTTTTCCATCGGCGAGACCTCTTATCGAGAACCTTAACTCATACCGATATCACATCCCATTATGTTGTCGGTCGGCGAGACACAACAAACCTCTCATCGAAAGCCATTTGAGAGAAACCCTTTATGCTCCCTCGGTGAGACATATACACTTCACTGAGACCTTTCATCGATAGCTCCAACTCCTACTGAAAAATCTCCATACATGCCGTCGGCGAGACATAAAGCGCTAAGTGAAACAACATGCTGAAGACCAAACTCCTGCTGAAAAAACCTTTTGCACAAGTCGGTGAGACACCACAAATCGTTATGACATTTCACTGAAGCTTTTAACTTATGCCGATAAATCAATTCTTCCACTACCGGTCGATGAGACAACAAGGCCTCGTTATAACCTCATGCCGAAAACAACAAGTTTGGCCGAAGTGAATCCTTAATGTGCTTGTCGGTCGGTGTAACAATTCAAACTCGCCAAGACCACATGCCGAAAGCTTTAACTCTTACCGATACGTGCATCCTTCCTGCCATCGATCGGTGAGACAATGTGAAGTCGCTATGACTTACTCCAAGAAAAAGTCTCTCACGACAGCCTCATGTGTAATATCGGCGAGACCGAAGGTCACTCGCCAAGACGTTACCCTGAAGAAAATCTCCTGCCGATATGTATATGCATCCGCCACCGGTCAGCAAGACTAGGTGAGTTCGCCAAGATGCTTCATCGAAGGAAAAACTCTCACCGATGCATCTCCATATACCGGTCGGCGAGACATAAGGCACTCGGTAAGACCTCATTCAATGGTATAACTTATGCCGATAGGAACCTTTTCTGTCACCAAAACAACGTGAATGTCTTGCCGATAGCCGCCAGTAGGTGAATGTCAATCGCTGTAACAATGAACAAGTCTTGTCGATCATCTACAACAAACATATGTTAGCACAAAAGCATCACGGGTCGGGGAGACCTAGATAGACTTATGCCGATATGGACCACAACATGAAAAATGCATGACCCGATGGAAACTATGGGACCATATGGAAAAATATGGGTGAAATATACATGTAAAATCATCAGATTTTTATAGCTCCAACAAACTCCACCATAAATGTCAGCTGCTAAAATACAACTCCAATCCATAATATAATTTGCAAACAAAGACTCTTTAGTCAACAAAGGAAATTTCCAAATCAATTTCTACTCCAAAATGGAAATATATGTCAACATCTCCCCCAAAAAATAGTATCTTCAAAGTGAGATTCAACTTCCTAAAAAATAGGGATTATGCCATCTCATCACTTGCCATGTAGGATACCACCTCACAAAGAGGTCCCACAAAGATGAATGACAACCTAGGAAGTTAATAATTTAGGATAAAAAAAATTATGCAACAATTAATTAAAAAATAATTAAGCATGTTGAGACTCTAAGGTTGTGACACCTTAATCCCAACATTCTCCCACTTGTAAAAGACCTATCAAGAGTCTAAAACATCAACTTCTCAAGCCCCCAAGGCCCATGGAACTATCACACCATCTAAACTTCTCAATGCTCACTGGCTTCGTCAATGCATCTGCGACATTCACCAAAGTATCAACCTTTTCCAACTTCACCTTTCCATCTTCTACCATATCATGAACAAAATGAAATTGTACATCAATGTGCTTTGTTCTAGCATGGAAAGTAGGATTCTTAGCTAAGATAATGGCACTTTAACTTTCACAATAGATAGTAATCTATCCAGCATCAAAACCAATATCATAACACAACCGTTTAAACCAATGGCTTCCTTACAAGCATAAGTGGCTGCCATATACTCTACTTTTGTCATGGACAAAGTGACTACAACTTGTCACTTACTCACCCAACTGATAGAACCACCAAACATCATGAAAAAATATCCACTGGTGGATCTCCTGCTATCAATGTCACCACCCCAATCTGAATACACAAACCCAAAAATACAAATTGAATGCTGAGGTCCAATAGGATAACCATGAAAACATAAGGAATACTCAGAAGTACCCAGCAAATATCTGAACACTCTCTTCACCACATCCCAATGCACTCATCCAAGATTAGCCATAAACTGACTCAAGACTCCCATTGCTTTGGAAATGCCTCGTACAGACCATAGCATACATTAGGGTTCCTACAATGCTCACATATGATACTCTGGTCATGTCCTCAATCTCAATAGAAGATTTTGGACAATCCTCAATTGAGAAATTTGTCCCATGCAAAACAGGAACTACCAACAATCTACAAGATGGCATGTTGAATCTCTGCAACACCCTATTCACATACTTGCTCTAGCTTAACCAAAGTTTTCTGTTAGCTCTATGTCTTTTGATCTCCATCCCTAGAATATACCTTACTACATCTAGATCTTTCATATCAAATTGTGCTAACAACTAGAACTTCAAATCTGAAATCATACTACCATTCCCAAAAAAAACATATCTCTACATACAATGCAATAATGAGAATGTGACCATTTTTAGTTTTGAAATACACACATTGGTCAGATTTAGATCTCTGAAATCCAAAACTCAACACATAGGTGTCAAATTTCTAATACGACATTCTAGGAGACTGCTTAAGACCATACAAAGACTTTTTCAACTTGGAAACTAGATTTTCTTTACCTTTAACCACAAAGTGCTCTAGCTGTGACATGTAAATCTCTTCCTCCAAGTCACCATGAAGGAATGATGTCTTCAAATTCATTTGCTCAATCTATAAATCATATGTTGTAGCAAGTGATAACAAAAATGAATGGATGTCAGCTTCACTATAGGAGATAAAATCTCACCAAAGTCAATTCCCTCCTTCTGAGAATAACCCTTCATGACCAACCATGCCTTATGCTTCTCAACACTACCATTAGGACCCAATTTCTTCTTGAACACCATTTACGACCAATGGGTTTACATCCTTCAGGAAATGGTAACAGATCCCAAGTATTTTTTTCTTTAATGTAGCCATTTCTTCATCCATGGCTTTCAACTAGGAATCTGCATCATCCATATGCATAGCCTTTCTAACAGTCCTAGGCTCATCAGTGTTAGAAATCAAAGCAAAAATGAAATTTGAATCCAACAATGAATATCCAAACCTCTCTAGTGAATATCCATATCTATCTGGTTGTCGCTTCTCACATGTAGACCTCCTCACTGGATGAGGTTGAGGTTCTTCTTCTTCTTCAGAACTTTCTTGGCTTCTCAAGTTCTCCTCATCACCAGGTCCATTCTAGGCTTCAGGTTCAACTTTCTTAGAGTCGAGGAATGTGAACCCCATATTCATTCTTTTGTTCTTTTGTAGGCTACAAAATAGAGGAAGAAGGTTTCATCTCTCTGAAGATAACACTTCGACTATAAAGAACCTTTTCAGCCACTGGATCCCAAAGCTTGTACCCTTTCACACTAATACCATATCCAATGAAGATACACTTAACAACCTTATTTTCAAACATTGACCTTTTCTCCCTTGGCACATGAGCATATGCCTCACAACCAAACACATGAAGATGTCTCAATGAAGGCTTCTTGCCTGACCACGCCTCCATAGGTATTTATCAACAAGACCTAATGTAGTCCAGATCTATTTACCAGATAACATGTAGTGGAAATAGCTTCAACCTAGAACTTCTTCTCAAGGCTAGCACAAGTCAACATACTCCTAGCCCTCTCCATCAATGTCTTGTTCATCTTCTCTGCAACTCCATTTTGTTGAGGGGTAAATGGAGTCATCTTATGCCTTTCAATCCCATGTTCTTTATAGAACTTAACAAATTCTACATAATAGAACCCACCACCATTGTCAGTCCTCAAACACTTTATCTTTCTACTAGTCTAATTTTCTACCAAGGCTTTACACTCCTTAAACCAACTGAAAACTTTACTTCTGAGAAAATAAATAAATTTCCTTCTACTATAATCACCTATGAAAGAAACAAAATATACAAATTTTCCTAATGAAGGAACATTCATAGGGCCAAAAACATCATAATGCACATAGTCCAAAACCCCATAAGACTTATGAGAACTTTTAAAAAATTGCACACAGTTCTTTTTACCAAAGATACAATGTTCACAAAATCCAAACTCGAGATTGCAATCTTCAAGGCCTTCTACAAGGCTCCTAGATTTCAAAGTTTTGAGACCCTTCTCACCAATATGGCCAAGTATTTGGTGCCATAACATCATCTTCTCTATAGGAAGCTTCATTTCCAAAGAATGAGCACCCTTAGGTACCCAAAATGCATGACCATCAAATGTAGCTACTACATATTTTTCTACTTGATCTAATGGTGAGGATGAAGAATCCAAAGATTTCTTCTTTGGCTTGTCAGAAGAACTATTACACTATACTATGCATGCATCTAGCTTGAATAGGGTTCCTATCTGAACTCCTCTAGCCAAAACCGTAGCTCCTCTAGTCATCTTACATCCTCCACTCGAGAAGACAACTTGCACACCCTCATCATTCAATTTACTCACTGAAAGTAGGTTTCATTCTAAACTCGGCATATGCAACATACCATCAATTCCCTTCACTCTACCATCTGGGAATTGTATCCTAACTCTTCCATGGCTAGCTATCTTCAGATGAGAATCATCACTGAGATACACCTTTCTACCATCGTATTCTTCATATTTTGAGAACCAATCTCTATGTGATGTCATGTGAAAAGATGCTCCAAAATCATTTAACCACACATCTTCTGATGCTTGCATTACTAAAGTTGCAACCAATGCTTCACTGAAATAATCATTCTCCATCTCAATCCTTCCAGATGTGCTTTCCATCTTTTTCTACAGTAGGATATCAAGAAAATCACTTTTGCAAAACTCCCACTAAAACTTAGATCAACTCAAAAAACCCTTCAAACCCAACAATAGACTCAAAGTTGGCCAAGCTCTCATACCAACTGAAAGGAAATTCATGTTGTGGAAATAGTTTCGTACACTAAATCTATTAGGAGAGAGTTAAAAAAATTCTAAGCCAATTAATATTTACAAATTCATATGCACATCTAAAAACACATAAACAAATATTCAAAATAGAATAAACTCATAACACAAATATATGTGGGAAAACCCTTTTGGGAGAAAACCCACACTCCAAACACTCAACTCAATTGTATTAATTAGCAACAACAATAGTTACAATACAATCTCAAAGCTATGCTCTTCAGAAGTTTTCACACTATTACAATATTCTAGAATAATTTTGGCAACATAACAGCGTCTCTGAAAATATTCAACCTATCTCATAAAATGTGCTAAGGAACCAACATATAAATAGAGCTCAACATGAAAAGGAAGGATCCCATGGTTTCCAAAACCAACTTCAAAGCCCAAGAAGTAAGTTGTGTCAAAAAATAATAACTTGCTAATCCATGAAACGTTGCACATAGCAACTTCCAAAAGCAACAACACCTATCTCATCTATAATGTTCATCTGCCAAATACAATGTAAGTTCAAAATAGAAACTGCAATAACCAAGAATAGGTGATTTTTTTACCTCACACCACTTAACAAACATGAACTCCACCATAAATGTCAGTTGCTAAAATACAACTCCAATCCATAATAGAATTTGCAAACAAAAACTCTTTAGTCAATAAAGGAAATTTCCAAATCAATTTCCACTCCAAAATGGAAATGTATGTCAACATCTCCCCAAAAAATAGTATCTTCCAAGTGAGATCCAACTTCCAAAAAAATAGGGATTATGCCATCTCATCACCTGCCATGTAGGATGCCACCTCACAAAAGAGGTCCCACAAAGATGAATGACAGCTTAGGAAGTTAATAATTTAGGATAAAAATAATTATGCAACAATTAATTAAAAAATAATTCACCATGTTGAGACTCTAAGGTTGAGACACCTTAATCCCAACAGTTTCAATAAGTAAAATGTTCAAACTCCCTAGTAAATTGATTTTTTTGTCCAATAGCCATTTGCCACAATCCTTTAGATTAAAGTAATTGTTGTACTTTGACTTTCCATGTGTGAAAATTATGTGGAGTTAACAAGTTAATTTTATGATCCATGATGCACACACAAGGCACTTGGATTGCGCTTAGAAAACCCCCCAAAATTGTATTATATCTGAATGTAGACCCCCCTAAAAGATGCAAAACAAGAATGATGAGCTTGTGTCAAGTTTGGAAGCCAAATTGTCCATTTATAACTCATGGATATTTTTCAAAATATTAAAATAATTAGCTTTCCCAAACTATATTTTGATTACAAATTTGAAATCCTTGCAAAATTACATAAATTACAGGGTGAAAGTTATGCCTCGTCAAAAATTGCATAAATTACATTTAAATTCAGAAGTTAAAAAATAGATTAAATAAAAAATATTTAAATCATCTCAACATTAAAATTTCAATGATGGAATCAAATTCCCATCGACCATTCACAATTGAAAAAATACCCTCACATTTGCAAGCTATCACAAAACAAAAAAGGCCCCCATTGCAAGCATTGATTGTTTAACCAAATTATTGACTAGTTGCTAGTAATTATCAGTTAGCAAGCTTGTTAACTAATATGGTTAGCAATAAAAATTTATGATAATGAAATTATGTAACTATTAATAAGCGATTAATACATTCTGAGAAGTATCTATAGTCAAATAGGATTTTGGTAATATGAGAGGCATTTAAACTTTACAAACCATTAACCAAGTTTGTAGGGGCAGCGAATGATATGAATTTCCACGTGCAAGGTTTAAGATAGGCACCTTGAAAAATTATGTAGTCTGCTACAGACGTATTGCATAAAAGAGTGACACCTACAAATAAGTGCAGATATATGGTGATTGAGGCATGAAGGAGGTTGTGTGTGGATGGATGAGTCCATATGGAGAATAATGTTCGCTGAAGTATAATGTTTGCTGCCTCACACTTCTTCATGGAATTTTGGAGCAGCGAAGAGAAGCCATACCCAAATTTCCCATGTTGTCTGGTCGATGTTTCTTGGAGATTAAACTCCTCACACGTGATGATGTATTTTTTAGGTTGACTTCAGATCTATTTTGTTGCCCAAATGGAAGTCGATCAAAAGATAAGTGGAGGGCATGGAAATTGTTGGCTATGAATTAAAGATGTTGGCATCCATTATAAAGTGGGTGGTGTGATTTGGATTGATCTACAAAATATTTTTCTTTGTAATGATTTTTGGTTTTGATTGTGTGAGAATTTTTTCATCAAAGTTTCAGATCACACTCCGTGATCCATCATTAGGATGAGAGTAGAGCTAAAGGAAAGCCAATGATCATGAAGTGTGATCTGAAACGTTGATGCAAAAATTCTCACACAATCAAAGCCAAAAATCATTGCAAAGAACATTATGGATTGTGGAAACTTGATATCATTACAAAATATTTACTTTTCTCTTGAAAATAAAAAAACTCAAAATGAGTCTGTACAAGGCCTTATTACAGAGGCGTGAAAGCTAGAAGTCCACAAAAAAGAGATGGATAAACCCTTGAATTGTAAATGATAATGATTGGAATCCTCTTGATTGAAACCCTCTATTGTGTTGAAGATTGAGTGAAAATCACATGGGAAGGTCAATGAAAAAGTGAAGGCCAATCACATTAGATTACATCATTAGATAGATATTAGATTAGATAATAATAATAAATTTAAATTAACATATAAATGTTAATTTATAAATAAATAGTTGTTCATTAATATTTAGAAATTAAATATGTTAGCTATTAGTTTTTAGGGAGTTTCTTTTCTATAAGTTAGTTTGGTATGGGAAATATAAGGCTATTAAAGCCAATTACAATCAATGTAATTATTATCTCAATGAATTCAAAAATCATTCTTATTTTATGTCTTTTATTATGTGTAACAATGGTTTTCATATCCTCATTGGATGTGATTACTCATTTTCCCTGTGGAGTAAGTTCCTTAGACTCTCAGATTTGGGGTGGGTCTTTCCAGACTCTCTAGCTAAGTTTTATGATTAGTGGAATTTCCCTTCCTACTCTCCTGTGTTGCATGGGCTCTGGGATCTTATGGCCCCGCATATTGCCTAGGGATTTTGGAGAGAAAGAAAGAACATGATCTTTCAAGGTTATAAACTGAAGGTTGATAGCCTTTTCATCAAGGTCCATTGAGCTATCCTGGAGAATTTTTCTTTCATTAGATTTGACTCTACTCGATGTGATCTGACTATGTGCCTTGTTGACTATGATCTTATGGTGACTTTGAATTGGAAAATCTCTGCAGTTCCTGTCATGACTCCCAAGGCTAGCACTGTGACGAGGAGGAACACAAGATTGTAGCCTCCTCCGACTAGGTGGATTAAAATTAACTTTGATGGGGCAGCGAAGGGGAATCTCAGGCCTGTAGGATGCAGGGGGGTGTTAAGAGATAATTTTGATAGACTTCTTGGAACGATAGCACTCCCATTGGGTACACAAACTAATCATTATGCAAAGGAAGATGATGCATTCATGAGTGTTAGATATGCAATTAGTAAGGGTTTCTACAAAGTTTGGGTGGAAGGAAATTCTATGAATATCATAAATTATTTGCATGGTATGCATCCCCCGAGTTGGAACATTGATTAGTTAATAAAGGATATGATAATTATGTTACAATATTGTGATGAGACCCACGTCTCTCACGTTTATCACATTTATTAGGAAGGAAATTCTCTTGCTAATTATTTTGTCAATTTGGCTATCAACCTTAGTGAATTTCACTTGTGGGAGGAGGGATCGATCATTCTCGAGAGTGCTAGAAACATATTAAGAATTGATGGTGTTGGATAAGGTGGTGTAGATTTTATGGCCTTGTACTTCTCCCCATCTGGCACACTTTGTGGGTGTTTTATGGTTATCTCACTTTCTCGTGGGTATCTTTCACCGGGGTTTTGTGTGTTATGTTTGGGCTACCATGGGCGGCAACAAAAGCCAAGTTGAGCCATGTACTCCTATGGTGATATTCAGAGAAAGAAGAAGCTCTAGAACATTCTTTGTCATGGAAATTTCACGTAATTTTTGGAGAGATTGCATGGGAATGACCTAATGCCTCGGCCAAGTTTGTCTCTTTCTGGAATAATCGCAAGCCTATGATGAAAGCACTAGAGGTGGAGGTGAATGAAGATCTCATAGCCACTGTTATGGGGATACCAACTGTGGGAAGGAAGTTTTTCAAAGACAAAAAAAGCAATGAGGAGACGATGACCCATTTTTTAAGGATGATGAGCAGAAGAATTTGGTCAAGTTGGAGAGCTGGGGATATGAGAGACCCTCTCTCAAGAAGATCTGGGCTAGGGTTGTGGAGGTGTTGATGCGGTACATGACACTGGAAGGGAGATTTAAGGAACTTGTTGGTCACTATTTCACTCTTCTTAATCATTTTAGACATGGTTTGTTTATTTCCTTTCCCTTTTTTCTTTTATCTTCATTGGAATCCTCAGTGTATTCTCATCTGAAGAATAGGAGGGCCCCTGTCTTCCATGAAGAGCTTATTTTTCTTATAATGGAGCATGTCTAATCTATTACCCTGGCTCTAGCCATCAAAGGCAAGAAAGATGTTTTAAGTGATTTATTAGGGTCGTCAGACTCAGACTCCTCTTTGGATGAGGAGGAGGAATGGAATGAGGACAAGGAATATGTCTACCTTGCAGTTGTGGCTTCGGCCTTGAAGAAAAGGAAGGTGGTGGGTTCTAAGAGTAACAGGTCTCCTAAGAGGTTGGCCTTTTTTAGGAGTGATGATGCAGAGGTAGGATCAAATGAGTCCTCTCCTAAGGCTATGGAAGTGGTTGTTGATAAAGGTGCTATTGGTGGGGCTCTTAAGGTTGGGACCTAGGTTAATGTTGGTTTGCTTGAAAAACCGAGAAGACTATCGAAGAGGTTGGCCAATTTGAAGAAAAAATATTCTATAGTTGTGGCCAGGGACCCCAAAGAGGCTAAGGTAGGTAAGATTCCTACTAACAAAACAATGACTGTTGAGGATTCTCAAGTTCATGACATGCCTAAGGTGTCTCTAGATAAGGAGGTTGGGGATCTGAATGTGGAGGATGAGGAAAAGAAAAATGTTAATCCACCCTTGAAGATTGATCCTCTGTCAGAGGATTTTTCTTACCTATATGAGGATGATACTTCTATGTTTGGTTTGTTGGATATGGCTAGGATTGGGGCTACAAGTACCTTCAAATTGGCTAAATGGACTTTGCAAGAATTCAATAAAATCAATATCAAGATAAGAGGCTTAAAGGAAAATATGTAGAACGTTCAGAAGGCCTCTGTGTCTGACATCCTCATTGATAGAATGGTGGAATTAGAAGGCTCACTCAATGACTTTAAGGCATTGTGCAAGGAAATATTGTAGGCCCTTGAGGCCAAGGTTGCTAGTATAAATGGTGATATCAAAAAATTGTTGTAGGTGAGCCACACCTTGGTCAAAAATAGTGTAGAAGCTTTGGAAATTCTCTTTAAGAAAATTGATCAGCTCAGAGTAGATCAACTTTTCTTCTCATAGATCATGGAGAAAGAACAAATGGATAAGGGAAAGGGAAAAAAAGTTGTGAAGGATGATAAGGTACCTGTTGGTAGAGGGTCAACCGAATGGAAGAAAGCTTTTGATGCTGAGAAAAAGGAACTATTGTATATGGTTGAAAAACATAAGAACCAGCAGATTAAGGTGGCCAAAACTCTGAGTTTCCTTAACTAGTTTCTTGTTTCTTTCTATTTATGTTGGGTGTTTGTCTCTTTTAAGTTGTTTTTCTATTATTTTGTTGGCACATGTTGTTGATTGTTGGTTGTATTTTTGTAGTTTGGCACCTATGGCACTGGTTAGTTTTTTGGTTGTTGGGTTGTTGTTGGTAGGCTCTTGAATATTTGTTGGAGCAGCATGTTGCTTCTTTTTTTGTAAAGGGTTTCGAGTCCCTTCAAAACCTATTTTTCCCATAAAATAAAAACAATGGTTTGATTTGATATTTGTCTTTGCCCTACCAATTTCACAAATATTTCTCTATCTACATATCTAATCTATGATTTTTTTAAGATTAAACTTTTGTTATAGAAGGGAGTACATCTAGTTTTATTTACTACTTATCTTATGCATAAGCTTCAATTTAACCTTCCTTCTAATTCATCCATATCATCTTCTATTTTTAATTATTTACCTTTTTCTTGCTCTTTATCTATACTAATATCTTATAAATGTACTCCTCTTTCCTATGATGCCACCATTGAATTTAACCTATCTAGTATTCCTCTTAATATCTTTGTTTTCTTAATCTCCTATAATGTTCCTAAAAAATATTAATGTAAATATCACTTAAATCATCTATAGATATTAATTTAAATTAGTGGCTTTGATATGTCATTGTAATATCCTCACTAATTATTTATACAAATATTACTTAAATCCTATTGATGTGTATTTTGTTCACAATCAATAAATAAAATTCATGAGTGAGCTTATATCTCTTGAAAGAGAATAAAATTCTGAAATAGAATTCAATTATCCCAAGGCTTCAAATGTGAAGTCTTGACTCATGGTTTGACTCAATTATTCATTGTGAAGCTATTTATACAAAGGGACTTACATTTCTAGAGTTTTAAATATGAAAATAAATCTAGAATATATTAACAAGATTCATGTATTTCACCCTAAATAAATGCTCAATGATGTCAAATATGATCGTATTTATTCATATTGGAGTATTTTATTCAACATCATGTATTTAATATTATTATTATTTGTTTTAGATTTCAATTTTTTAAAATGGAAAAAGATAAGGTAAGGAGAGAAATAGGTTGGAGAATGTAATTTAGAAAACTATAAAAAAAAATTAGACTAATGTTTGAACATCATATAAATATACTATGCTTAAGTAGACATTATCACAACTATACATGCATAGTGCAAAATTCTATGGAATTTTAAATTACAAAAGAGACCATAAGGTACCCAAAGAATCGAACAAATTTATGAAATTTCATAACGAGAAAACATTACAATTCAAATCACTTTACAATTTTCAATATTTTCATGATCTAAATAGGACATTCACATATTCTAACCTACTACAATTCTTAAAATATTTCCACTAATTGAAAGGAAACCAAGAAGGAAAGAAAATAATAAAAAATATTTATTGTCAATCCAATACTTTTCAATAACTCCCAATCCTTTAATCAATCAATTAATGGCCCCTTTATATGAGAAGGTGCCAAGAATTAGTGACAAATGGATAATCTTGGTTTATCTTAGATCAATGGCTCAAATTTTAAAGTTGTACAAAATTCTAACTTTAAAAGAACATTCCAAGGTATTGAGATATTCAAGGCATGCCATTTTTTGTTGGAGTAAATAAGAAATTCTCCTAATAATTAATTAATCATTATTTACTTATTAGGCCAATTTTATTTTATGCATTTAAGCCAAACTTAGGAAAGGCCTTTTTAATATTAGATTGAGTTATTTTAGGTCACATTGTCTCATAGCATAGGATGAGGATACTTTTCATGATCTAACTTAAAATATTCAACTAGGGTTTGATCTAGGATTTTCTTTTTTCCTTCACAAGGATTCACCATTCATTGTAATCATTCATTTGGGTTACTATATCAATAATTCTTAAGTTGTTGAGCAAATCTATCTTTCTTTTCTCTCTACTTGTAACAAATAATTTCTTGCAAGTTATTTCTTAGAGTTGTGGGGTTCACCATCAAATCCAACATGGTATCACAGTACATATCTATATAAATCCATACACAATTGTACAAGCCATATGCCATCACTACCATTTCTATGCAGGTGCATGTGCAAAATTCTAGTAATATTGCATAATTTTTCAACAAAAATAAACAATGGTAGGTTTTAATTTTTCCAAAAAAATAATATTTAATCTCCTAAATATAAGCATTTTCATCTTTAGATTAGATAGATAAAGGAAAGATATCAAACTATTATCGTTAGGGTTTATTTATTTATTTAAATAAATTGGTAAGTGGTGTAAATAGACAAAGATGCCACAATTATAAGTAAATTAAAGGCTGGTCCTAGGGACTAAAATCCCATGCCCAAATTTATCTCCCTTGATATATCTTTGATGAAGATCAAGGGTTTTTTTCTAGTGTACATGTCACTCATGGCTACAAGCATTTGAAATCATGTTATTTGTGTCAACAACCCTCTCCTTTTGTGATCAACCATAATCTAGGGAAGCTACACATGCTAATAGGAATTGAAAGTATTCCCCTTGTTGTATCAAATTCATTCAAGGCCATTAATTCCATCATGGGTTATACATGGTGCTAGGTAGGTTTGGTACTCAAATGGTAGGTTTATAGGAAATACATGCCCAAAGGTGGGGTTTTATGACATGCATGTACTCAAATGGTAGGGTTTTAGGAAATGCATGCCCAAATATGGGAGTTTTATGACATGCATGATTAGAAAATTTAGTTGCAAAGGGACTAATAAATCAAAATTTAGAATTTCATTCAAATGATCTTCACTTTCCATTTTGGAATTAATATCTCTAATGCTCCAAACTTATAGTTATGGGGAATAGGATGTGGTGATTCCAAGACATAAGGGAAACAAGTCCATCCACATGCTTAGGAGGGATCATAGATTGGTATTTTAGATTAATAATTGCAAGAAGGATAAAGGATTAGGATTCAAAGTTACCCAATAGTGGGAGAGGTAGGGATCAGGCTTTGGATTTTCCCAATGCTAATAGGAGTGGGAATCAAGTTTAGAGATAATTGATATAGGTAGTAGTAGGGATCAAACCTTAAAGATACCTATGTAGGAAGGATTGGGGATTAGGCTTCAAATATATTTTGTGCAAATAGGATTGGGATTGATTGAGCTCAAATTCCATGGCTATGGTTTGCATAAAAGAATAAACTTCCTTTTGGGTTATGGTGTTAAGGTTTGTGTAATATGGTACCTTTAGAGTATAAGGGGTGACAATGATGGCTTGATTTCATAGTTTATCACCAGTAGCTATGAATCTTGGTTAGCCTATTAACTAGTGGTTATTACCACCTAATCTAAGAGGAGCTTCCAACCATTAGCTTATTTATGTAGGAGCCTTAAAGTCTCAATATCCACCAACTATAATGGTCCTTTAACTAGTTGTGCTTTTTATAAATAATGAGGTCATCTTCATAGTCCCCTAATTATCAACCTTGATTTTTGATATCAATGTAGTTGCAAGTGATCTCTTGACTACCAATATAGGCACAAGTAGTCTCCTAACCACTAGTATGAGCACCAAAGTCACATTAACCACCATTTTAATTTCATATGATTTCTAAACTACTAGAGATAAATGTAAGAAAAATTATAGTACAAAAAATAGAGAAAAATAATAAGTACTATTTTAAAATAGTATTTACATGGAAAAATCGATAAAATTATACCAAGAAAAAACCATGGGCAAAGATATTTCATAAATTATTCTCAAGAATATCACAATTACAAAAATTTCCAAAAAGTTACAAAAAAATGTGACTTCAATAGAGTATATGAAATATGAGTTGTAGAGACCTTGTTGTAAGGAAGCTAAGGTAGTGGAACAACTTCCTACACTAATCTTGAGAGAAGAATAATGCAAAAAAATTATATATCTTTAATAGTTATGGAAACTTAAATAGAAATAAACAAAAATATCATGCATACCACAACACAGTGATTTACGTGGGGAAAACCCTTTCAGGAGAAAAACCCCACACTCCAAAAGCTGCCCAATATATTATTTAGTAAATCAAAAAGATTACAATATACTTGCAGAGAAAGCTTCTCACGGGAGTATCACAACTTATAGATCAAGAGACAATACAACTACTAACAAACTCTTAGAATACACCATCATCTCTCTCTACCCAGTCATAATACAAAGTCCTCATAAAATAGGGTTACATTCTAGGGCAAGAAAGGT
Organism: Sequoia sempervirens; assembly: GCA_007258455.2. Taxonomy (NCBI): domain Eukaryota; kingdom Viridiplantae; phylum Streptophyta; class Pinopsida; order Cupressales; family Cupressaceae; genus Sequoia; species Sequoia sempervirens. The sequence continues at coordinate 15,694 of VDFB02384298.1, forward strand.
CAAAAAAAAAGTCTACCATTAGATCTAAAAACCTAATAATTAACAGTTTAGATTTACAATGTATCATTTATCTAATGTATGTGGACCATTTTAGTAGTTTCCTAAAAAGGTTAACATTTTTTTTTTTACATGCATCACACTCTCCCCTCTTTGTTGCCATTATATATTACACCTATCTATGTAACTATGGAATATATATATATATATATATATATATATATATATATATATATATATATATATATATATATATATATATATATATTCATGTATATATATATATATATTCATGTATATATCCTATCAACAATAACCTTTATATAATTGCAAGGTTGAGACAAATTTTCCCAATAAATCTCCCACTTGTCGAACATCTTGCAAGAGAAATGGGAGGGAGTAAACATTATCTCTTAATTGCTAGGGGTCAAAAGGCCCATAATCTCTGAACACCATCTAAATTTTTTTGTGCTCACAGGCTTAGTTAAAGAATCAACAACATTCATCAAATTATATACCTTAACTAGTTTCACCCTGCCATCTTTGACCATATATCGAACAAAATGATATTGTACATCAATGCTCTTGGTCCTAGCATGAAATGTTGGGTTCTTGGCTAGACATATCACACTCTAACTGTCACAATAAATTGTCACTACACCTTGTTTTATTCCAATATATGAACACAATCTCTTAATCCAAATAGCCTCTTTACAAGGATGAGTAGCTTCCATATACTTTGCTTCAATAGTGGACAAAGCAACCATAGCTTGTCCCTTACTCATCCAACTAATTGCACCACCGAATAATGTAAACACATAAGCACTAGTGGATTGCCTACTATCAATATCACCTACCTAGTTTGAATCCACATAACCATGAATATCAATGTAAATTTCATCTTCAGTAACATTACTATGATAATACAAGGAATAATCTGAGGTACCACATAAATATCTAAAGACTCTTTTAACTACATCCCAATGAACTCTACCTGGATTAGACATAACTGGAAAGAACTCTCACTACTTGGGAAATGTCTAGTCTAGTACAAACCATAGTGTACATCAAAATCCCAACTGCACTTTGGTAAGGCACTCTTCTCATGTCTTCCATCTCTAATGGAGATTTTGGACAATCTGAAATAGATAACTTTGTTCCAAGAGAAAGGGGAACACACAATGGTCTATAATCTTGCATGTTTAATATCTATAATATTGAATTTACATACTTTGGCCAAGCCAGAGCTTTATGTTCATTCTATCTCTTTTAATTTCCATCCCAAGAATGTTTCTAGCTACACCAAGGTCTTTCATTTCAAATTTAGCAGCAAGTTGATATTTCAGTTTTGAAATCATACCATTCCCTTTGCTAATAAATAACATATCATCAACATATAATGCAATAAATAAGAAATGATCACCATAAGTTTTATAATAAACAAAATGATCTGATTTAGAATACTCAAATCCCAAACTTAACAGATATGTATCAAATTTCTAGTACCACATCCTAGGAATTTGTTTTAATTCATACAAATATTTCTTCAATTTGCAAACCAATTTACTTTTACCTTTTACCACATAGTGCTCTAGCTGCATCATATAAATATCCTCCTCCAATTCACCATGAAGGAAAGTAGTTTTCGCATCCATTTTCTCAACCTCTAAGTTGCAAGCAACAACAATAGCAAGCAAAAATCTAATGGATGTCATTTTTGCAACAAGAGATAATATCTCACCATAATCAACACCCTCAACTTGAGAGTAACCTTTTGCAACCAACCTTACTTTGTACATCTTAATACCTCCATCTGAACCAATCTTTTTCTTGAACACCCACTTGCAACCAACAAGCTTTCATCCTTTAGGCAATGGTACAAGATCCCATGTATCATTCTTTTTCAAAGATGTTATTTCTTCATCTATAGCAATCTTCTAGGATTCTACATCATTCACACCTAATTCCTCTTCTAAAGATTTGGGTTCATCCATGTTAGTATTCAAAGAAAAAATACATCTCCAATCATTAGGTGTATACCTTTCTAGTGGTTGTATATTCCTTGTAGACCTACGAATAAGTTGAGTTGGGGGTTCTTCCTCCTCTTTTGAAGATTGGAGCTAGATGAGATCTCCTCAACTTCTTGTCTATCCTTGGGCCTCAATTCAACTTTCTTAGGTGTAGAAGGAAATTGAATCACATCTTCCTATTTACTTTGTTCTGGTTGCAATGTAACAGAAGAAGGCTTAGTTTCTCTAAAAATAACACATCTACTGTATATTACCTGTGTCACCAAAAAATGTATAGTTGGAAATTTTTACGCTCACTTGAGTCTCTCTTATGGACTTTGGCTTGATTTTTCCTAGATTTAATGTTGTAATGTGGTCAATACATTCACATTAGGTCTTGGACCCTTGAGAATCATTAAGAATTCTAGGTTGTATTGTAAAAGTGTTGTGAAGTCTTGTAACCAACTTTCACACTTTTCTAGGACCCTTTCATCATAATTTACTTAAATAACTCCTTTTTATCACTTATCAAGTCTTATTTCAAAGTGTTGTAAGGAGTTGTAACAAATTCTCATGCTTTTCTAGATTTGTCATCACTAATTCAACTCTTTCATATGTCTAAATGACCCCTTAATGCACTTTCTGGCCATACTTAGAGTATTTTTAAGAATATTCCTGTTAAAAATTATTAAATGCACTTTAATTCCCAACACCCAGTAAAATTTCCCTAATGGGACTAAGTCACCACTTGGGGTGACTTAGTCCTACTAGGCACAAAAATCAAAATAATTTTAATTTTCTAGCAGGATTTTATTCTTACCCTTGAGGTCATCTTATGATGTGGTATTTTTAGGAAATTTAGTAAAATAAAGTATAAATAAAGATTTTTCCCCTCATTTTTCATCTCCTACAATCTTCTAATTTCTATTTCATCATTCAAGAAATTTTCAATCATTTTAAACACTATCAAATCATCCATTGGAGCACTTCATTGCATATCTTCATATATTTCAACATCAAGGGTTTGGTGAGTTTGTGACATTGCATGGTGTTTATTAATCATTCTCTTTCTATTTCATTTTATTATCTAGGGTTTGATTAACAAATTGGGGTTTGACCAAGGAAAACCCCTATACTCTAACCCTTAACTCTTTTTCCCCTCTTTGCATGTGTGCCTACAGATCTTATATGTAGATTTGTTAAAAAGGAAAGTGTCAAAAAGGTTTTTTCAATATGTCAAAGTCATCAAAGTCAAAAAATCCCTAATTTAAGCTTGGAGACCTCTTTCAGCCTGTTTTCTATAGAATATGAACCAGAAACTTGTCAGGAAAGGAAGTGCAAACATAAAGCTACAAAATCCTACCCCAAATTTCTCAAGATTCCCAAGTGGACTAAGTCACCATTTGTGGTGAATTATTCCCACTACCAGGCATGCAAAGTGGTTTCTACATTTTTTGATACCCATTTGGCAGAAACTTGTTCCGATAGAATTTCCCTAAAACTAGACCGTCGCCCAACTTGGCACAAGTGTCCCAGTCAATTGTTCTAGTAAATTCTATAGTATTTTAGAGCCTCTTTGCATTATACTTCATATTCTAGGTGCACATCTCCAGTCTTGTTTAATTATGTTATTATTTATTTGCATTCTTAGGTGTTTTTGCATACATCACCATGTTTTCAAACAATTTGCATATCTTAGGTTTTTCATTAGTAATCACCTTTATTTTTCAATTTATTTCATTTAGACATCATATTTAGGCATATTACATCCATACTTTCATTAATCTTGAGTGTATACGTTATGCATTTTGGGTCCATTTCTCTCTTTTTAGGTGAAAAACCCTAGAAGAGTTAGAGAACCCTTGGATACCAAAATTGGTGTCCACATTACCTTTGTGTAACAAGTTCCCAAAGCTTGTATCCTTTCACACAATAATTATATCTGATGAAGGTACATTTCACATGATCCTTGTTCTCCAACTTTGTTCGCTTCTCCTTTGGCACATGTGCATATGCCTCACAATCAAAAACTCTAAGCTGTCTTAAAATGAAGGATTGCAACCCAACCATGCCTATATAGGAATCTTATCAACAAGAGCATATGTAGGAGATCTGTTAATCAGGTAATAGGAAATGGCAACAACTTCATCCCAAAACCTTTGTCCTAGGCCAACACCATTCAACATACTCCTAGCCTTCTCCATCAATCTCTTGTTCATTCTTTCTGCAACTCCATTTTGTTGTGGAGAATATATAGTTGTCTTTTGTCTATGAATACCACAATCTTTACAAAATCTATTAAAATCATTACAGAAAAATTTAGTTCCATTATCATTCCTCAAAACTTTTATTTTGTTTCCAGTCTACAACTCAACCATTGTTTTAAATTCTTTAAATCGACTGAAAACTTCTTATTTACTCTTTAGAAAATATACCCATGTCCTTATACTATAATCATCAATAAATGAAACATAATATGTGGATTTACCAATTGAAGGAACATCTATAGGACCAAACACATCAAAATGAATAAGATCCAATACACCAAATAATTTATGAGAACTCAAATAAAATTAAGGGTAAGTGCACCAAGATGGTTCCCAAAAAGGGGGCTTAAGTGGCCAATTTTTTTTCTGAAATCAGGAAATACTGACCTTGGATATGAAATTGAGGATACTTACACTCAAAATTTTGAGATGGAACAAAAAGAAGGGTTCAAGTGCTTTGAGTCTACTTTATAAACTACTAATTTATTTTGAAAATGGTTGAGATTAAGAGGTTCAAACAAGTGATGTACACAAATTGGTGTTGTTTTTGTCAGAAAAACATAACATAGCAACTTGTGTACGACCCTTGTACAGTAAAATTTTTTTTAGTATTTTTAAAATCACTACAGTCAGAAGTTAGCTAACAATATGTAGTTGATGCATGATTTTTCTAATAATTTTTAAATGAATATTTTATTTTGTACTAATTTTTGAAGTGGACACTTCTTGAAAAATAGAATTTTGGCCATGGTACCCCTACAAATTTTGGAAACTAATTGAAATTTTTTTTAAAAAAATGTAGAATTGAGTCTAGTTTCTAAAAATGTAATTTATTTGAAATTTCAATGAATGGTTAATTTATAACGAAAAAAACACCAAACACTCCATTTTTCCAAAAAAGAGATATACAAACATTGTAAGAAAGTGAAAAAAATTACATTATTGGATAGCTAAGAGAGAACCTAACATTACCCAAATGTTTGATTTGTTTGATATTGAACCATGTGCAATCTTGATGGTGAGGAAAAACCTGAATATGTGAAATATTGTAGAAATTGCAAAAACACATCACTGGTTGTTGGGAATGCCCTCCAAGCCTTTGGGTTGGTATTCCAAGGAAAATACCAATCCCAAGGCTTGGGGATTTGCAAAGCAAGATATAACACGAGTGTGTTATAACATGCTCACATTATATATGAGTTTTGACATGGTTTCTTTTGTTGGTAGGGAGCATGTCTAGCAAGACATAACATGAGCACAGTATAACAAACTCGATTTATGTCTTTCTTTATGTTAAATGCATATTGAATGTATGTTTATATATTTTAATTTTTGTATGCACACGTATGCTTATATGTCATGCATGTATGTATGTATGTATGTATGCATATATGTATTCCTATATATATCAATGCATGTATATTGTATGTATGCCTACTTGTATGTAAGATTGTATATGCATGCATGTGTACATGTATGCTTGTATGTATGTAGGATTGTATGTACATATGTATTATTCTTGTATGTATGTATTTATGTATGTCTTTAGAGGGAGGGAGAATTTTAAGAGAGAGAGAGAGAGAGAGAGAGAGAGATCTAGAGTTGTCTAGGTAGGGTGGGAGAGGGAGAGGGAGAGGGAGAGGGAGAGAGAGAGAGAGAGAGTCCGAGAGAGGAGAGGGTGGGAAGTGGGAGTTTAAGAGAGGCAGTTGGAGAGAGGGGTTGGAGTGAGGGACTTAGCTAATCGATCAGATCAAATCAATCATCGGCAGTCAGATCAAGATAAATCAGGATCGATCAGGATCAGTCAAAATCTCAATCAAATCGAGATCAGGATCAATCATCCGCTGCCAGATCATCAAAGTCATCAAAAATCCGTCATCAAAATGTTTTTTTAAGAAATCAAAGTGAAAGACAAAGGATGAAAGTAATCTCGAAGATCAAAGTGGTCGAGGACATCGAGTCGGAAGGATCGTCGTCGAGGTCAATCCGGGTCGAAAGATCCGAAAAGTCCGGAAAGGAAGAAATCCGGAAAAGTCGATCGAAATCAAAATCATCAAGATCAGGTCAAACAAAATCCATCAAAATGAAAGAAGAAAAGAATCAAATCAAAAAAATCAAGATTAAAAAATCAAAGATAAAGATCAAATCCGAATCAAATTAATCGTTAAAATCAGGTCGGAAATCGTTAAAGATCGGGTTGTGGTAGAGATTATTGGGTTGAGGGTATAGGATAGAAGGTTTAAGGGTTTTAGGGTTAAAGGGTTTAGGGTTAAGGGTTTAGGGTAGAGGGTAGAGGGTTTAGGGTATAGGTTTGAGGGTATATGGTTGAAGGATTAGGTTGAGGGTCCAATGTAAAGGGTAGAGGGTATAGGGGTTGATGGTTTAGGGTTTAAGGATTGAGGGTTGAGAGATTAAGGGTTGAGGGTTGAAAATTGAGGGTTGAGGGTTTAATGTATTGGGTAGAGGGTAGAGGGTTTAAGGGTTGAGGGTTGATGGTTCAGGGTTGAGGGGTGAGGGTATAGGGTATAGGGTATAGGGTTGAGGGTCCAATGTATAGGGTTGAGGGTATAGGGGTTGAGGGATTAGGGTTTAAGGGTTGAGGGTAGAGGGTTGAGGTTTTAAGGGTTGAGGGTTTAGAGATTAGGGAAGGGAGTTTCCTTGGATTTAAGGGTGTAAGGGTTGATGGATTAGTGTTGAGGGATTAGGGTTTAGGGTAGAAGTTATTGGGTTGAGGGTAGAGGGTAGAGAGTAGAGGGTTTAAGGGTTTAAGGGTTTAGGGTTTAGGGTTGAGGGATTAGGGTAGAGAGGGAGGGATGGATGGATAGAGAGAAGGAGATGAGAGGAGGGAGGGACATAGATACATGAGGGTTAAGGATCCAATTTATAGGGTAGAGGGTTGAGAATAGAGGGTTAAGGTTGACAACCTATGGGGTTGATGGATCAGGGTATAGGGTTGAGGGATTAGGTTTGAGGGTACATATGGTTGAAGGATTGGAGTTAAGAGTACAATGTATAGGGTAAAGGGTATCAAGGTTGATGGTTTAGGGTTTTAGAGTTGAGGGTTAAGGGATTAAGGGTTGAGGGTTGATAATTGTGTTAGAAACCAAGATCAGATTTAGATTTACAAACCAGAATATCCTTCCACATAAGAGAAAAAAAGAAAAAGCATAGAGGTTGCAAAAGGATGTGCAACATAATATTATTTAGGAATTAAAAATTACAAGATATGATTTTCTTTATAAAATCAAAGATGCATAACCCTAATCTTATCCTGAGCAACAAGATAGCTCAATAAGATAATGATGAGAATTAATTAACCTAAGAATTGAATATTACGTAAGTAAAGTTATGCAAGTGTAATTAAATATTAATTACACCAACACCTCCCATAAGTGCAACTTAGGGAGACTAAAAAAGCATGCACCTAAAACTAAGATGAATGCAAGAAATCATGAATGAGTCCTGGCAACAAGGCTTGATCAAGTACCCAAGTACAAATGTAATAATGAGGTAGAGAAGGAAAACCCAATGGGACAAAACCCCCCTACAATGAGATGACTGCTGCAAAGAAGCACTGGAAGGACACTATGGAGTAACACTAGAACTATAATCTAAAAAGCAAGGAAAGATACTTATGTCTACAAGAAACCAAAAATAGAATCATAATAATGTGACAGCAAACCCGATGCCACGAAACACTGGAAAACTCACAAATTGGAACAACCCTAGAATCTATGAAGCAACAGTAGATGAGATGATGAAAAAATCTGGAAACCTTGTATCTCGATGCCGATGCCAAACTGTGACTAAAACTCTTCCATGGGAAGGAGTACCAAGAAGACTCTGGAACATTAACCATAAAAACATGGCCCTTAAACTAAGAAGGATCTAAACCAATGTGGATCAAGAAACATAATCTCTCAACTGAAGTGTGAACCGATGAATCCGATATGTGTCAAGCTAGAGAAAAAATGTGGCCAAAATAAACTAAGAAACCAAATAACCCATGCGAGTTGCCATCAAAACAAAATGGATATGGAGATCAAAGTGCATGCACACTCTAATCAGATTTATAATGCAAGAAACCCCCCTAATGGAACTTTATCTAAGTTCTTTTATTACAATAACCCAATGATTATAAAATGATAGAATGTTAAATATGCATAAACAAAAAATAAGATGATGTGGTACTGAAATGAAGTGCAAATATTCAAGTTTCACCTTTCCAACTGCCAAAACATCAAAGTAATCTCCAAAACACCCATCAGGATAAATCTGGAATAATGATAAACTTGGGATAGATACAGAAAAGAGTGCATGGACATCAAAATAGAGCTCCTCAATACCTTTCCAACGCTGCAAAGAAGACGAAAATTGCAGATCGTGGCAAAAAGTTATGAGCTTGGAAGCCAAAAATGAACATCTAACTTCAAATAGAAATAAATGTAGATAAATATAAAAATATTGATAAATAAACTGCACCACTGGAAAGTGCTCAAAACCAGCTTTCTGGTGATATCTCATTTGCCTGATTTTGATACTGTATGCTAAAGTTATGCCAAAAAGAAAAAAAGTGCTCCTTTAGGGAAAATTAGGGCTAGGAGGGGCAAAGAAGGTTGTATGGCCGATGATGTCATGCTGATGTCAGCACTTCATGGGAAAAAAATTGATGGCCATATGGCCGTTGGAGCAAAAAAATCCCCCCTTTCCGGAAAAAATTTTTGGAGATCGGTATATGCTAGAGCTTGCCTGAATATTCCATGTTCGCCTGCCGGAATATGCTCTACCAAAGGAATATTCCCTGGCTAAGCTAGATAGTGCACTGGCTCCTAGTCTTCAATAAGACCAACTACTAGCTAAATGGGCCCGGTGGGGGCTGAGCTCTAGCAGGTGGTGACTGGGCAGGTGCCGCTGCTAGCAGTGGTGGATCGATGGCCACCCAATAGCAGAGCCCTTTTATATTGGAGGCGCCAGCACAAAAACCAAAAAACACATGTTTTTAAAAAAATGATTCTTGTGCATCGAACTACGTATTGGGGATGCCGTACGGCTGCCCAGGAAATTTTTTTTTGCCTTCTAGACCAACTTCCCCAAAATTGACTAAACGAAAGGCAATCTTAGGGTTTTTGGCCGCTATGAATGCAATGGTGACCTTTGTTTGTGCTCAAATTGCTCCGAAAAATTGGATACCCCCAGAACTTGCAAAAAATATCCCATCTTGAAACCCTCATGGATCTGGAAAATGATGACCAAATCTGCAAAACAAAAGCCAATCCTGACTTTTCTAGCACTATGAATCCAATGGTGAAGCCCAATCTAATATAAAATGCCTCATAGATGAACTCAAGGAATGATACCCTCAAGGAATCCCGAACGAACTCTACAATGATTTTCTCAAAAATCTGAGAAGCGACTGTAAATCAAGGCTCTGATACCATGTTAGAAACCAAGATCAAATTTGCAAACCAGAATATCCTTCCACGGAAGAGAAAAACAGAAAAAGCAGAGAGGTTGCAAAAGGATGTGCAACATAATATTATTCAGGAATTACAAATTACAAGATATGATTTTCTTTATAAAATCAAAGATGCATAATCCTAATCTTATCTTGAGCAACAAGATAGCTCAATAAGATAATGATGAGAATTAATTAACCTAGGAATTAAATATTACCTAAGTAAATTTATGCAAGTGTAATTAAATATTAATTACACCAACAAATTGAGGGTTGGGTGTTTAATGTATAGGGTAGAGGGTAGAGGGTTGAGGGTTTAAGGGTTGAGGGTTGAGGGTTTAAGGTTGAGGGTAGAGGATTGATGGTATAGGGTTGGGGGATTAGGGTTGAGGGTACAATGTATAGGGTAGATGGTATAGAGGTTGAGGGATTAAGGGTCAAGAGGTTTGAGGGTTTATGGTTTAGGGTTGAGTGTTCAGTGTTTAAGGGTTTATAGGGTAGAGGATAAATGGTATAGGGTTAAGAGTTGAGGGTTTAAGGCTAAGGTTAGAGGATTGAGGGTATAGGGTTGGGGGATTAGGGTCAAGGGTCCAATGTATAGGGTAGAGTTTATAGGGGTTGAGGGATATGGGTTTAAGGGTTGAGGGATTAAGGGTAAAGAGGGTTGAGGGATTAAGGGTTTAAGGGTTCAGGGATTAGGGTAGAGGGTAGAGGGTATAGGGTTTAAGGGTTTAGGGTTTAAGGGTTGAGGGTGTAGGATTTAGGTTTGAGTGTTCAAGGGTTTATAGGGTAGAGGGTAGTGGCTAGAGGGTTTAATTTTTGATGATTTAAGGTTGAGGGTAGATGATTGAGGGTATAGGGTTGGGGGATTAGGGTTGAGGGTCCAATGTATAGGGTAGAGTGTATAGGGGTTGATGGATTATGGTTTAAGGGTTAAGGGATTATGGTAGAGAGTTTACTAAGTGGGTTTAAGGGTTTAAGGGTTCAAGGATTAGGGTTGACGGTAGATGGTAGAGGATTAAGGGTAGAAGGTAGAGGGTTTAAGGGTTTAGGGTTTAAGGGTTGAGGGTTTAGGGCATAGGGTTTAGTGTTTAAGGGTTTATAGGGTAGAGGGTAGTGGGTAGAGGTTTTAAGGGTTGAGGGTTTAAGGTTGAGGGTAGAGGATTGAGGGTATAGGGATGGGAGATTAGGGTCAAGGGTCCAATGTATAGGGTAGAGGGTATAGGGGTTGAGGGATTAAGGTTTAAGGGTTGAGGGATTAAGGGTCAAAAGTGTTGAGGGATTAGGGTAGAGAGTTGACTAAGTGGGTTTAAGGGTTTAAGGGTTCAGGGATTAGGGTTGAGGGTAGAGGGTAGAGGATTGAGGGTAAAGGGTAGAGGGTTTAAGGGTTTATGGTTTAAGGGTTGTGGTTTTAAGGTTTAGGGTTGATTTTTTAAGGGTTTATAGGGTAGAGGGTAGTGGGTAGAGGGTTTAAGGGTTGACGGTTTAAGGTTGAGGGTAGAGGATTGAGGGTATAGAGTTGGGGGATTAGGGTTGAGGGTCCAATGTATAGGGTAGAGGGTATAGGGGTTGAGGGATTATGGTTTAAGGTTTGAGGGATTAAGGGTCAAGAGGGTTGAGGGATTAGGGTAGAGAGTTTACTAAGTGGTTTTAAGGGTTTAAGGGTTCAGGGATTAGGGTTGAGGGTTGAGGGTTGAGGATTAAGGGTAGAGGGTAGAGGGTTTAAGGGTTTAGGGTTTAAGAGTTGATGGTTTAGGGCTTAGGGTTGAGTGTTTAAGGGATTATAGGGTAGAGGGTAATGGGTAGAGGGTTTAAGGGTTGATGATTTAAGGTTGAGGGTAGAGGATTGAGGGTAAAGGGTTGGGGGATTAGATTCGAGGGTCTAATGTATAGGGTAGAGGGTATAGGGGTTAAGGGATTAGGGTAGAGGGTATAGGATTGAGGGTATAGGACTAGGGGATTAGGGTTTAAGGGTTGAGGTATTAAGGGTTAAGAGTGTTGAGGGATTAGGGTAGAGAGTTTACTATGTGGGTTTAAGGGTTCATGGATTATGGTTGAGGGTAGAGGGTAGGGGGTAGATTGTTTAAGGGTTGAGGGTTGAGGGTTTAGGGTTGAGTGTTTAAGGGTTTATAGGGTAAAGGGTAGTGGGTAGAGGGTTTAAGGGTTGGCGGTTTAAGGTTGAGGGTTGAGGATTGAGGGTATAGGGTTGGGGGATTAGGGCTAAGGGTCTAATGTATAGGGTAGAGGGTATAGGATTGAGGGTAT
>VDFB02384298.1:38169-66581 GCA_007258455.2 Sequoia sempervirens
TGTTACTTGAATACTATGACACTTAAAACCTTCTATTCTAATCTTGTGGGATTGAATTGGGCCCCTCTACAAAAACCTCTCTTATTTTTTTCTAGCTCAAAGTGGTTTTCCTGTGGTGGCATATTTTCACTTGATGAAAAAAATGTCAAATGGAAGCAGTGCAAAGTTGCAAAGTGGTGCAACTTTCGTTCTGCAACTCGTGTGACCAAATAGATTGTTTCAATGCATCTAAATAGGTATATTTATGCTATGAATGGTCTTCTTTCACACCCAAACATGCAGAATCACTTTGAGCTATGTTCAACCAGATTGATCCTTTAAGAATCCAAAGTGCAAAACGGCTGCAAACTTCAGTATATTGTTACTCAGATATCATGATGCTTAGAAACTTATCATTTGATCCTATGGGATTGCATTTGGCCTCTCTAAAAAAACCTCTCTCAATTTTTGTTATCTCAAAGTGGTTTTCCCGTGGTGGCAGATTTTCACTTGATGGGAAAAGTGTCAAATGCAAGCAATGCAAAGTTGCAAAGTGGTACAACTTTAATTCTGCAACTCATGTAATCAAATGGACTATTCCAACACATATAAATAGGTATGTTTATGCTAGGCATGGTCCTATTTCACACCCAAACATGCGGAATCGTTCTGAGCTATGTTCAATTGAATTGATCCCTTAAGAGTCCAAAGTGCAAAATGGCTGCAAACTTCAGCATGATGTTACTCAGATACCATGACTCTTCAAAACCTCTCATCTGATCCTACAAGATCACATTGGGCCCCTCTACAAAAACCTCTCAAGTTTTTTCTATCTCAAAATTGTTTTCCCATGGTAGCGGATTTTTACTTGATGGAAAAAGTGTCAAATGCAAGCAATGCAAAGTTGTAAAGTGGTGCAACCTTCATTCTACAACTTGTGTGACCAAACAAACGGTTCCAACACATCCAAATAGGTATGTTTATACTAGGAATGGTCCTCTTCTACACCCAAACACACGGAATCGCTTTGAGTTACATTCAACTAGATCAATCCCTTAAGAGTCCAAAGTGCAAAATGGCTGCAAACTTCAGCATGTTGTTACTCAAATACTATGATGCTTACAAAATTCTTGTCTAATCCTATAAGATCATGTTTTTCCCCTCTACAAAAACCTCTCTCAATTTTCGCTATCTCAAAGTGGTTTTCTTGTAGTGGCAGATTTTCACTTGGGGAAAAAGTTGTCAAATGCAAGTAGTTGAAAGTTGCAAAATGGTGCAACTTTCATTTTGCAACTCATGTGACCAAATGGACTATTCTTTGATGTGTATGAATAGATATGTTTACACTAGGAATGGTCCTCTTTCACACCCAAACACGTAGAATCTCTCTGAGCTACATTCAACCGGCTTGATCCCTTAAGGATCCAAAGTGCAAAAGGGAAGCAAACTTTGACGGGATATTACTCGAACACTGTAACACTTACAAACTCTTTATCTAAGCCTACAAGATTGCGTTGGGCCCCTCTACAATAAGCTCTCTCAATTTTTGTTATCTCAGAGTCATTTTCCTATGGTGTCCAATTTTCACTTGATATAAAAAGTGTCAAATGTAAACAGCGTAAAGTTGCAAAGTAGTGCAACTTTCATTTTGCAATTCATGTGACCAAACAAACTACTCCAACACGTCCCAATGGTAGGTTTACACAAGGCATAGTCCTCTTTCATACCCAAACATGTAGAATTTCACTAAGCTACATTCAACTGGCTTGATCCCTTATGATGGTATGCAAAACAATCAAAAAGAGAAACATACACAGGACGGTTGAGAAGTTCGAGTATTCCACACAAAAAGTGTATGATCATTGGTGTAGAGCACCTTGTTCCTCCATTTGATGAAGGTCTAGTTCAGTGGTTTTTGTCATTATAATGTCAAATAAGGCCATGATAGGCCATTTTGTAATCTTGCTTTTAGTTTTGAGTTAGTGTGGGGTCATTTGAGTCAATTATGTAAGTACAATAGGGAGTATAAATAAGAAAATAGCATTGGTAAAGGCATTGGAAGATATTGCTAACATTTCCTTTGTTCAAAATTTAGAATTTAAGCCTTAAAAGTAAGGCTAGACGAGGTGAAAAGAAGAAATTTCTTGAGAATAAGTTAGAATAGGTTGGAAATAGGGTGAGGTTGTATAATTTTATGTGTTTAAATGGCATACAAAGACAAGGGAGGTCAAAAGTATGTTATGGAATGATGCCCTACTTAGGAAAAGAGGGGTTTTGAATGAAAAAGAGAGGTTTGAGGGAGTAAAAGTGGGTAAAATCAAGGGGCAGCATAATTTGGTGGTCAATTAAGTTTTTGCAAGTAGAATGAAGAGTGTTGGAAGAGTTTTTAAGGTTTGTGATGTCTAGATATGGGGTTTTCAATAAACCCTAGTGAAATTTGAGAAAAGTGAGGGTTTAGAGGATAGTGGGGTTAGAGGGCCAATCATGCCCTAAAAATTGTGGATTTTGTGGATTTGCAAACTGTAAATGCTACCCAATGTTTTTTTGCAATTGGAAAAGTGATTGAGAGGGTGTTGCTTTATTAAATAGACCTATTCAGGGGTCTAGGATAGCATTGAGTCCATTTCTTATTTGTATTATAAATTATAACTTGCTTTCTCCCCAATCCATTTCGTATATACAAGAAATAATATTGCAAAAATTTGACATATAAATCTTTCAATGTGTTTATATGATGACACATCAAGAACATAATAATTCATTTTGCACTATCATGATTATGTTGTAAAAATGTTTAAAAACTATTGAAGATAAATTTTTGTATGATAATGTGTCAAGAAGTTAACTACTTCATCTACTTTGAATATTATGTTTTGCAAGTGTTGTGAAGATTATGTATCCTTTGCTTAATTGAGTTTTTCCAATCAAATGATTAAATATATTAGAATTTTTTTATGAATCATTTCATGGAATACCAATTGAAAACGTGTTTTTTCCTTTTACATAAATTTTTTTATCATCAATCAATTAATATTCAAGATGAACCATGAACGATAGCAATGATCAATGCTAGGGCTAACCAATAAATAAGTATACACGTAAATAAATCAAACATGTACATGTGAATAAGGGAAGCACAAGTACTCGAAAACACATAATCCTTGAAGTATATACATGAATACATAGTATACACAAATTAATACAAAGTATATGCACAAATGCAAGGTGTATGCATGAAAACATGTAAGTCGCAAAGTATACATTGGAACACATGTAAGTCACAAATTATACATGTAAGTTGTAAAGTATACACTTGAATACACATAACTCATATCTATTGAACCATGAATTTAGAATGCAAATATGCACACCATCGATAAAAAATATTTTTATTAACCAAATATCCATGTATGTATACATAAATATATGTTGATATAAGTATAAAATATAGTTACAAAATAGCCATATAGGCTTATGAGAATGCCATATAGGCATACAATGTCAAATATATCCAATAAAAAATATGTACAAAACTACCATGTAGGCATACAACAAAGGGCTCTGGAATCAAAAGTCATTGCTCTCCATCTCTAGAAATAAATTATTTCCCTTTTCTTGTCGATCAGATGGTGATAGGTCTGTCACTCATTTGTGTTGTGCTCGAGGAGTGCTCCTCCTACTCCTAGTGTTTAGTTCTTGGTGAAGTTTTAACTATTACAATAAGAAGTAAAGACATTAATATATAGAAATAGTATTATAAAAAATAATATATTTAGTAAAATAATCACTTATCGCCATCTCATGATCACTCTCCATGAGGTAAATATTCAAGCACCCATGCTAAGGCATGCTCAATCCCTGAATAAACCATCCAAATAGAAATTAAACTACGAATCAATAGTGGTTTGATTTTTCACTAACTAAATCTATAGGAATGAATATATTTTGAAATTTAGTAATTTGCCTCATACCTCCCCTATCAAAGCCATCAAGGATTCTTTAGTAGATGAAACACCGATCTCCATTGCCCTCGTCACATTCAGAGGTGTTTCGGCTTGCAACATCTAAAAATAAAACAAAAAACTATTCAATCACAAAAACTACAATAGTGATACACGTCATGACTTATAATGTATGAGATAATGAACAAAATTTTGAGTACTTATTAAACTATATATTTCTGAATATCATGCTTACTATTTTCCCTATCCATATCTTGTTTGAAAGGATGCATTTTTAGGCTTTTACCCATAGTAGCAAGCCAGTGAACTATTTGATCAAATGCTTTCATAGACATGTATGATAACTATGGTGGCATAGAGAAGGCAGTGAACTATTTGAAAAAATGCCTCGAAGAAATGGGGTCTCATGGTGATGGAATGCTATTACAAACAAATGCATGTCATAGCATTCCATCACCATAAGACTATATTTCTTTTAGGAATTTTTTTAGACAGTTCATTGCCTTCTCTATGGTATTATTGTGTGTACTATTATGCTTTGATAGATATTTTTCCAAGCATCCATAGTTTGTTGGAAAGCACCTATTTTAGGTTCTTAGCCATAGGAGCAAGGAAGTGAGTAGTTTGATAAAATGCTTTGGTACACATGTATGGAAAATGTGTTATTGAATAGAAAAGGTGGTGAGTTGTTTGAAGAAATGCATCAAAAAAATGTGGTCTCATGGTGATGGAATGGAATTCCATCACCATGAGACCGCATTTCTTCGAGGCATTTTTTTCAAACTACTAACTACCTTGTCTATGCTAGTGCTTACTATTATGCTTTGATAGATTTTTTCCAAGCATAGTTTGTCATGTAGATGCACCTTTGCAAGAACATGCCTCCATGAGCATTCCATCACCATGAGACCTCATTTTTTTGACGCATTTTTTCAAACTACTAACTACCTTTTCTATGCTAGTGATTACTATTATGCTTTGATAGATTTTTTCCAAGCGTAGTTTGTCATGTAGATGCACCTTTGCAAGCACATTCCTCCATGAGGAAAATTTAGGAGTTTGAATTGGTTAAGGTGTTTTGATGATGTAATAAGTCTTAAATAGCCATTTTGGAGGTTGTAATAGTATTAGTTAGTTAATTTAGGCATAAAGTGCAAAATTGCAAAATATTGACAAAGTTGTCAATTTCAAATGTTGTAAAAATGCAAAAAAGGTGTAAAGGCATGGAATTCCAATGGTAAAATTAGTTGTAGAGGTTATTGAGTCATTGTAGGAAGCTGGAAAGGTTGGGGAATGTTTAAAAATGATATCATCCATTGATGTAAGTTGTTGGAAAGGTTGAGTCTTTGCAGCAATTTTTCAAAAAACTCATTACCTTGTCTATGCTATTGCTTACAATTATTCTTTCATATATTCCTTCCAAGCATCCATAGCATAGACAAGATAGTGAATTATTTGAAAAGATGTCAAGCAGTAAAAATTGGTCCCATGGAATTCCATGACAAGCAAATTCAATTGGAAGCTGCTCCTAGACCTATTACTTATGCTATGCGAAGTAATTGCATCACTGCTTATGTTGACTTTCTAAACAACTGTATTGTAGTTGAAATTTGTCATCTATCAACATCTAGTTATTAGTTAAGGAATGTGAAGTAATGCTTTGAGTTTGAATGATGTGCAATGCAACGTAATCAACAATATGAATAAAAACTACACAAATCTATTAAGTACAATTTATTAATTAAACTCTTTATTCTATTACCTGCATGTAGGTTTGAGTAAATCCACTGACACTAGGAGGTGTTCCCTTGAAACCTCCAATATTAGCCTATTCAACATCCAAAATCACATATTAAAATACCATTCGTAAAACAATGCTATTAACATGTAATAAATTTATAATTGTTTACTAGTTGCATACCCCACTGATAGGTGTACTAAAGAAATAAGTAGGTGTAGGGCTAGTGTATCCAGTCTCAACACTGTGACCCTACAATTTTATTAAAATCATAAAACTAAATTAGTTAATCTTGCATTTCAAAATTGAAATTTAATAAATTAAATTCAATGAGCATGCTAAATTTTACCTAAGTATCAATTCCATATGCCTCATGCAAAATTTCAATTGCCCTCTCCATCTCCATAGCTGCAGACAGATCTTGCGTAGCAGCCTCCTAAGTATCGGATGGGTCATATGAACAAGTCACCCCACAAGATTGACACACATGGATTCAAAGGCCACCACTTGAAGACTCCCCTGGATGACATTGTAGAATAGGGATAGTATGTTGGATGACACTCTGGGTCAAATTTTTGATCGCTTGCAATGTCTCTATGTCGGCACTCTCCTTCGTGATGAAAGGCATAACAACGTGCTCATGAGGCAGCCTAGTGAGAGCTCATCTCCCTTGCTACGTAGGATCTGGCTATGCATTGGGTCTATCCTGAGCTGACCTCCCACCTCTCACCTGGAACTCCCTCATATCAAAATAATTTAGGATTTTTTTCAATATGAACTCACTGTATAGTTTCCTAAGGAAATACTACGGGACTTCACAATTGTTGCATAATGGGTAATAAAAAACCATGTACCACCTATCATAAAAATAGTTCCTAATCTATTGGTGGTGGCACCAATGAATAGGAAACCTCTTCGCATCAAGGGTAAGATTTTGATTTGTGCGTGGGTCAGTGAATAATGAGCACAAATCACCTTTTGTAAGTTTTAAATCCTTTACATCTTTATATGATAGTTTATCCACATAATAAGCCCTAGCCGCCTGCCTCCTATCTTGCCATCCAGTTATTTGTTTTCTAATTGAATCTAAATTTTTTAACATATCTTTCAATGAACTTGTTAGGGTCATTCTTTCTATGGTTGAACCATTTGGATCACTCAACCTATTGATTCAATCCTCAATTTGTTTTTTGTTGTTCTCAATTTCACTTATTAAAATTTGTTGAGTGCCAGGAGGGGGTTGAGTGATTGGTGGAGGAGGTTGTTGTTGTGGTTGATTTTTTTGTTGAGGATTTTGTTCTTGAGGATTTGGTTGCTCTTCTTGTTGATGATTTTGAGGTTTTGCAGGTTGATTTGCATCTCCTACAAGTTCAAAAAAATAAATATCAAATACAACCTACTACTAACAAATTCAAAACAAAAAGAAAACAATCCTTACCTCTCACACCTCATCATTGTTGTGGCACCATCCTTGCAATGAAATAGCAACCGTTGATGAAAATTTTTGTAAGATACCTCCTCCTAGAATGGGAGCACAAAAAAATAGGGTTTTTGGTTGCAGACACAACAAAAAACACAATCGAAATGCAAAAAAGAATGTGTTTCACTTTTTTTAAAATCTCATAGCATGAGCACATTATAATCGCTCATGTTATGGAGTTCGTAATAGGTGAGCCTATAGGGCTCAACACACCAAACCATAACACAAATTCACATTATAACATGCTTCCGTGTGACTTTTTAAACTCTTTTTAAAAGTGGCCACAAATTGGCTACCCATCTCCAATACCTACCCCTAAATGTGGTTTTATTTTCCATAAATGCAATGCTCACAAAAATCAAATTCAAGATTACAATCGGACAAACCTTCAACAATGTTTTTATTTTTCAAGGTTCTTAGACCCTTTTCTCCAATGTGGCCAAGTCTTTGGTGCCATAACATAGTTTTCTCTACAGGTAACTTTGTTTTAGAAGAAAGAGCACCCTTGGGTACCCAAAAGCCATGACCATTTGTTGAGGTGAAACCATCACTTCTTCCACAAACTTAATTTTCACATGAGTACTATTGCACTCAACAATGCATGCATCCAGCTTATACAATGTGCCATATCTAACACCTCTAGCAATCACCATAACACCTCTAACTATCTTGCATCCTGCATCAAAAAATGCTACCTACACACTTGCATCTATTAGTTTTCTCCTGGAAATAACAATTTTTGTGCTTCAATCTGGGATATGTAACACACCATTAATCCTTTTTATTATACTATCAAGAAAATTGAACTTTACCACAACCAACAATGTCTAAATAAGAATCATCACCCAATTACACCTTACCTCCATCAAATTCTTCATATTCACAAAACCAATCTCTATTAAAGGTCATATGAAAAGATGTACCTGATTCAATTAACCATACATCATTACTACGTTTAAAGCTCTGATAAGATGAGTTGCCCTTCCTTCTTGAACTCCGTCGAAATAAAATTGCTTCTTTTCTTCTTCTTTTCTTCTTGCATTCCTTAGACATGCACAGGCTGTCAGCGGTTCAACAAATAACTTTGGACTTTCAGTTTAGATCTCCCCTAAGGACTTGGATTTTTCATGCTTCTCATTCTTCTTACCTTTTTCCTTAGGTATTCCATGAAAATTTAGGGCCTCCTTAGCAGTGATGGATACCTTCCTCCTCATCTCTTCAGAAAGCAAAGAACCCACCACATCTTTAGTCTTCAAAATAACAAAAGTAATCCCAATAGCCATAACAAGAGAATCCCATGAATTAGGAAAAGAACAAATCAAGATCTAACATTTTTCCTCCTCATCCAATTTGACACCAACTAATTCCAGCTGAGCCACCAACATATTGAATGCTTCTAGTTTATCTGTGATTCATCCACCCTCTTGCATTCTCAAGGAATACAACTTCTTCCTCAGGAAAATCTTGTTCACTAAAGATTTAGCCTGGTACATCTCACCAAACTTCTTCCATAGTTTATGTGCAAAGGTCTCTTCATGGATATTAATTAAAATAGAGTCTACCAAGTATAATTTGATTATACCCTTGGTTTTACAATCCATAACATCATATTAAGTAGCTTGAGTAAGATCTATAGGCCTTGAAACATTCTCATCAATAGCATCCCACATATCTTGATCTATCAACAGATCCTCCATCTTCAACTTCCACATTTCAAAATTATTTCCAAAAATTTAATCCAACTCTATTCTCCCTAATGAACTTGTCATCTAAAAATTCATGTAACAAGATCACAAAGTATCTTTTGCACAAGCTCCCACTGAAACCTAGATTAGTCCAAAAAACCCAACAACCCACAACTAAAACCAAAGGTGATCAGGCTCTGAGACCACTTGTAAGGAAGCTAAGGTGTGGGAACAACTTCCTACACTAATCTAAAGAGGAGAATAATGAAAAACTCTTACAGATCTTTAACATTTACAGAAACTTAAACATAAATAAACATAAATATCATACATACAATGACAGAGTGATTTACATGGGGAAAACCCTTTCGAGAGAAAAACCCCACACTCCAAAAGCAACCCAATATATTATTTAGTAAATAAAAAATATTACAATATACTTACCAAAGAAGCTTCTCATAGAATTATCACCACTTTCGAGGAGGTCAAGAGACAACATGACTACTAACAAAATTAGAATACATCTTATCTCTCTATAGCCCGATTCATAATACAATGCCCTTATAAAATAGGGTTACATTCTAGGGCAAAGAAAGGTCAAAAAAAAAATCATTAGATCTAAAACATAATAATTAACAAGCTAAGATTTTGTGTATCATTTTATCTAATGTATGTCGGCCATTTTAGTAGTTTCCTAAAAAAGTTAATAATTTTTTTTTACACGCATCCCACTCTCCCCCTTGTTTCCATTGTATATTACACCTATTGGTGTAACCAGGATATATATATATCTTATCAACAATAACCTTTATATAATTTCAAGGTTTAGACACATTTTCCCAACACTTGTCAAACAAAAAATTTCCAAAAATAGAAAGTGTGACTCATACAACTACATGTTGAACATTTGGAAAAAATGGACAAAAATAGAGTCCCAAAAAAATTTGGGTGTTGTTGAAATTCCTTCGACGTGGTTGCCTACGAAAAAATCTTTCACCATGGTTTCCTTTGAAAAATTCCTTCAATGTGTAGGGGGGTTATGACAGCCCCCCTAGGACCCTCCATCACTACAACCTTTGGTTGTATGGTAGGCCTTTGGTCACACCAAGCACATACCATGAATGCTAGATATCAATTTCAACTATCTATCACTTCCAACAATCTCCCACTTGAAGTTAAATTCCTCTCTTGTGAATAAATCATCATACTAAAAGACCAATCCCAATGCTATCAATCATCAAGTAGCATACACACCTAGAAAAATTTTACACCAGATGAAATTATCCTTACCAATGGGCTTCATCAAAATATTTTTTGTGTTTACATCAATGTGTATCTTAGACAAAGATATGTGTCCTCCTTCCACCACCTCATGTACAAAGTGATATTGAATATCAATATGCTTTGTTCTGGCATGATATGTTGAGTTTTGTGCTAAGTGTAAAGCACTTTGGCAAGCACAATGCAATAGCATGTTGTCTTGCTTTACCTGTAATTCACACAATAGTCTATAAAGCCAAATTGCCTCCTTGCTAGCCTAGGTTGCTACCATATATTTAGCTTTAGTAGTAGACAATTCCACCACTGTCTATAACTTTGATACACAACTAATAGCACCTCCAAATAAGGAGAAAATGTAACCTGTAGTGGACTTTCTCTTATCTCTATCTCCACCAAAATCTACATCCATAGACCCATCAACCTAAATACTAATCCCACTATAAAAAATAGCAGCATCAAAAGTGCCTCTCAAATACCTGAGAATCCACTTTGTAGTCGTCCAATGCTTAGGACTTGGATTTTCAATGTAACAACTGACTACTCCAACTTTTTGTGCAATTTCTAGTTTAGTATACACCATGGAAAATATAAGACTACTAACTACTAATGAGTATGGTACATGAGACATCTATGTCTTCTTCACTTCTATACTAGGGCATAGCTCTAAAGACAATTTAATATGAAGAAGAAATGGAGCACTAGTTGGTTGTGCATTCTACATATTGAAGCACTGTAGAACCTTCTCCACATAAGTTTTCTATGACAACCATATTTTCCTATTGTTTCTATCTATGTGTATCCTCATACCAAGAATCTAATTTTCTTTTCCTAAGTCCTTCATCTCAAACTCCCTAGCAAGTTGAGCTTTCAAATGAATGATTTCATTCATATTGGGACATGTTACCAACATATCATCAACATACAGAAGAAAGATAATAAAATTATCATCATGATACCTATAAAAATAGGCACAATGATTAGCCTCACATTTGCTAAAACTCAAACTCATCATGAAGGAATAAAACTGCTTGTACCAACACCTTGGTGCCTGTTTTAAATTGTACAATGATTTTCCCATCCTAAAAACACAATTTTCCTTGTCTCTTTCCTCAAAACCCTCAAGTTGTTGCATATAAATCTACTCTTAGAGATCACCATGCAAGAAGGTTTTTTTTACATCTAACTATTCTAACTCCAAATCAAAACTAGCAACTAGAGCTAAAACAACTCTAATAGAACTTAACTATACAAGAGGTGAAAAAATTTCATCAAAATCAATACCAAACTTTTGTACATACCCCTTGGCCACCAGCCAAGCTTAATTCCTCACCAAATTATCATTTATATCCCCTTTCAATTTGAAGACCCACTTGTTCCTAATAGCTTTTCACCCCTTAGACAATGGTACAAGCTACCATGTCTTGTTCTTATAAAGAGCTTCCATTTCCTCTACCATGGAAACTCTCCACTTGCTTGCACATTCAAATTCACAAGCTTCCTAATATGAACTAAGTTCTCCACCATCAATTAGTAATGCATAATCATAATTACAAGTAGGATAGTACCTTCAAGTTCTTTGGATACTCTAGTGGACCTCCTTAGAAGGGTTAATATATCACCCTATGGCATATTTGGTTGCTATTCACCTTGCTAATTTTCATCTAGTACCTACAAATTATCATCATAACTTTCCACCTTAACTGGAATAACTTATGTTGTTATTTACCTCTTTGTATTGACTTTTCATTGAAATGACATCTCAACTAACTATAACCTTTTGGGAAGCAATATACCATAATTTTTACCCCTTTTACCTTCTACATAGATAAAATAAATACACTTTGTGTACTTCACATCCAACTTATTCATATTCTCTTTAGGAATATTAGCATAAGCATTAGAGCCAAATACATGAAGAAAAGAACAATCAAAAGTTTTATCTGCCCATACTTCTTTAGGGATTTTACTATCAAGATTTGTAGTAGGTGATTTATTGATCAAGAAATTAAATGTAGAGATAGCCTCTGCCCAAAATTTCTTCTCTAAACCAACAGTGCTCAACATACATCTAGCTCGCTCCATAATTGTATGGTTCATTCAACATGCAGCAGCGATCACGTTGCGGCACACAGAGCACTGAGCTCACCTGAAACTGATTCAGCTCATAAAACAGAGTATCATTGCGTTGTGGGGTGCATGTAGGATGTGGAAGAACGATATGATGGGTATGGCTAACAATTATTATTTTTTTACCCAAAATTGATGGCTTGAAAAGAGGTTTAAAGGAGATTACCGTATTTCCAGAATATGGTATGCTTTTGCACGAGTTTAATAAGTAATTGCATTATTCATTTTCCTATTCAAATTAACTAAAGTCCTAGGTTGGTGGGTGAAAAACATTTAGCTTTCAAATGGTATCGCATTTTTTGGAATCCAAAACAAAGCATCATTTTATGCTTTACATACTATATGATTAAAAGAAAAATTAATTTCATGAAGTTTGACCAAGTTAAGGTGGTCATACATACAGTTTTTTTATATTTTTTAAAATTTGTAATAAAAAAATCATAATTAATTTTTTAATTGGGAAAAAATTATAAAAAAATATGCATCACATGGGGACATGATTCCTCTACTTATATCTAAAATCTTATAAAAATATTATCATTTCATTGTGGTTAGAATTCAGTTGGAAATGAGACACCTACTTGTTGCTGCTGTAATTTATTCTGCTTTGTGTTGAGAATTTCAAATTTTCACCAAATAGTTTTTTTTTTTAAAGAAAACCTAGTAGTTTAGAAACTACATTCAATTTTCTACATATTCTATTCTTACATATTTTTGAAATATTATACATAACTTATTCAAAATTTTATGTCAAGTTGCCTAACTCTGATTTTTTTGACATTTTTGCCACTTAAGGGCATGTTTTTTCCATGATGATCCTGCACATACCCCTTAGAAATTTTATGGTATTACCCTTTTGATTCTCCACCAGAGCCTTAAACTTCTTAAAATAAGAAAACACTTTAGACTTCTTCTTCAGAAGATAAATCCACACCATATGAGAATAATCATCTAGAAATGAAACAAAATATGGAAAACCCCCAATAGATGTAATAGGGCCTTCCCAAGTATCTAAATGAATTAATTCTAGTGTAAAATCAATAAGTTGGGTCCATGAAGAGGGGAATTTCTAGCCAAAAAAGTTGCATGAAACACATACCCATTTTCTAAAAAATAGGTACCCGCTTAAGAACAAGCACCCAAGCCTAAATCCGAATGGTTTCCCATTATGATTTGGGTACCCACTAAAAAATGGGTACACGTTTATAATGGGTATGTGTTATGAAATGGGTACCCATTTCAAAAAGGTATTTATTTTTAAAAAAAATCAATTGTCACCTCATTTTCACCTATGAAATTTTTGTGGTGGTAGAGAGCAATAAAGGACAATGGGTACACATTTTTGGAGCATTGTACACCCCCAAACTGTGGTTTCCACCTTCTCCCTTCGACATATTTCACCTCAATGACCTCCAAGATGGTTTTTCTGCATTTTTTTGCTTTATATTTGACTTTTTTATTTGTAATTATTGTTTAGCATTTATTTAAAATAGTTGTAATTATTTTGTTCATTCTAGAGTTTTTAAATTCTATTAGAAAATAAATTCATCAACATAAACCAAAAACCCTAAATCATAAAATATAAACCACAAAATATATACCTAGTTTAAACTTAAACCATAAACCATAAACCACAAAACCTAGACCTAAAAGCTAAAACCATAAACCACAAGACATAGACCTAAATGTTGGGAATAGGATGTCATTTAATTGCAATCCTAAACATATTTCATGTATCTCCTAAGCCCTTGGAAAGTGTTCCCCAAAACTAGGATTAGAAAGAGATTAAATTTGAATGAAATGAACATGTAAATTGACATTTGTAATTATTTCTAAATAATAGGAACATGTGGGGATTCCCAAGAAGAGCTCCTACAAAATAGGAGCACATGAGGCACCCACATTGAAGGTGGAACCCACCTTGCTTAAGTTAACTGTTTGGATAAAAGATAACACTTTAGTAATGCATGTAAAGATCCTACAAGTTAGGGATTGATATTTACATGAGTGGAGTTTAGTTCAGTTTAGTTCAGTTCAATTCAATTTAGTTTAATTTAGTTCAGTTCAATTTAGTTCAGTTCATTTATGGTTCAGTTATCTTTAGTTGCATGTAGTTAGTTTGAGTTGCATGTT
Source organism: Sequoia sempervirens (assembly GCA_007258455.2). Lineage (NCBI taxonomy): Eukaryota > Viridiplantae > Streptophyta > Pinopsida > Cupressales > Cupressaceae > Sequoia > Sequoia sempervirens. The sequence goes on from VDFB02384298.1 coordinate 52,555, forward strand.
AGTTAACTTTAGTTGACTTGAGTTACATGACAGATAATAGATGGTTGCATTCATTTAAGTGGGGATGATCAATCATGCATCATTTTTGCATGAATTGATGGAGATATATGTTTCAGTTAACAAAGATTGACTTGGACACACCTTGGGTCCCCAAGTTGGCATCTTGGAGTTAACACCTTTTGCATAAGAAGATATTTACAAGGCTGAGTTAAGTGGGCCCATTCTTGGGTTCCAATTTTGAGGAGAAGCTTAGAAGATATTTTCTTGACCAACGATCAGTTAGGAGTTGAATTTGGGGCACCAAAATTAAGGAGACTTTGGATTTGACTTCATGTTACATGATGAAACTCTACTTGCACAAAATAGGCATAGGTTTTTTGAGAGGAGCTTTGTGCTCTTGTAATTGACAATTCTTTGGAGTTTTCAATGCTCATTATTGTCTATCAATTGCAACAAGTTGAAGTTTATCAGGATCTAATCATTATAATCTTATTCAATAAATAATAATGATTATAATTGGATTAGTTTCTCCATGTATATGTTGTCCTTCTATCTTATCTCATTCTTCTACAATCTTCTTCCCTAATACAATTGGTAAAATTGATCTGAATAGATAATCATACACAAAGAATTTGTAACAAAGAACACTTAATTAGATCTACAATCTCATAGTTTTACAAGTCTTAAAGATACATAATTACCTCCATTTTCAACACTAAAAACTAAAACCCTAAACCCTAAACCACAAAACCTAAACCTAAAAACTAAAACCCTTAACCCTAAAATTGATAATTTTCAAGGATAAAATTAAATTTGAATTTTTTTACCATTTTATCCCATTTTTGAAATTTTAGGCTTACCATTCATATTATGCTCAACCCAATTTTCCTTCCACCATATTGTAGCATGGAATTTTTCAACTTTATCTTTGTAAAAATCATTTTTTTAGGGTCATAAATATCCTCCTATTCCTGAAATATTCTTCAATATAGATCACTAATACAATCATTTAATTCTTTAGGGTCTAGAGTAGACCAAAAAAATTATGTCAAATCCAATTGCCTTTCTATTGTTGTTTAGATTTGAGTATTTCTCTAAAAAAAATGATAGCATAAAATGCACTAGATCTTGATCACAATCAAACTCTTTGGCTATCCTATTAATCTCTTTGTAAACTTAACACCATTTTTTGTGCTATGGAAATGCCTTCTCTTCTACATCTAACTCCATCAAAGTTTTTAGTGAAATAATAACAACAAGAATGAAAAATTGTTGAATGATAGTGTGCACATGGCATAAAGACCACAACTTTCTCTACAAAAATAACCTCATTCCTTGATGTTTTCAATAGTAGGAACCCAATGATTCCATTCTTGAAACTGCATAATTGATAACAATAATGATGCATATGGAAAACTTTACTTGGATTGTGCCACTAACATTCCACTTGTTCTTATGATAGAATGAGAATGTTCATGAATGGATACAATAGTCTTTCCATTCCTTGAGGTAGTAGCAAGGATCACCAAAAAATTTATTTATATGTTGTAGACCTATAAAGTGTTAGAGATTTGATTCAAAATATTTTTTTTAAGGTACTAGATACATATTTTCATCTTCACCAAAATATGCTTCAATATCCTCATAAAGAGATTAATTAATTAGTCAATCTCCCTCACTTTGAAGATTATCAACATTTTATTTCAATATAAATTCTTCAATTTCACCAAGCTTTTGAATCTTATCTTATGCATAGATAAGCTCGATATCAATATTAAAGAGGATACATTCCAATAAATGAAGGAAAGATGTGCAGGAGTCAAATCCCTATATTTTTCAACTAATGTATGGAGCAAAATTGGATATAGAAATGAGAACTATCACTTAAAATGAAAAAATAAAGTTGAGTTTCAAATTTGCAAACAGCACATGGCACAAGAAAAAAATCCAAAGTGCAAAAAAAAATGTATGAAAAAAAATAAAAGCTACTATAAGTTATATAGATACATTTAATTCTCAATAATGCTTAGTGTCTCATGAACATAAGAAGCATCCCCCTCCAAAAATTCTCTTAGCTCAAAACTATATTATTATAAACCTGCTCAATGGCACTACTTTCTTTTCTAATCACATAAGTTTGTTTTTAATAAGAATTTGTGCTCTTATTTAAAACATAACCAATAGTTGAAACTATAGGATTCTTGATCTTGACTAATTTTGTTTACACTCAATCATATTAGACATATTTATATACAAAGTGTATAGAATAAATTATGGCATGATCTATAACACATTAAACACCTATAATATATATTATTGTGATAAGGATGGTCACCAACTCAAACTTAAATATTTTTCTCATTGGTTAACCTTGGGAGTTACCTACATTATCTAGTTTCGGTGTGTAATTCTTTAGTAACATGCAAAAAATTATAATTTTTATATATTTTAACATAGGTGTCTCTAATTTTTTTGTGGTTCCATAGACTACCCCTCTTAGGACCTATAATTAAGCAAGTATAATTAATAATTATCAAAATTCTTAAATACATGTGACATCATTCAAATAAGTTCTCCTTATGTGTAGTAAATAACATGATATTGTTGGCATATTGTTGTCATTGATGTCAAAAGGGGATATCATGCAAGGAAGATTGTTGGCATGATGACTAGGGATGATTATGAGAGATGTGGATCTGGTTCTAGAAGTGTGTGAGTAGTTGTAGATGCAAAGGAGCACATTTTGCAAATGTTGCATAGTTGACAAAATGTTTTCACCTTTTTGCAACAATGGCTTCCAGGCATTTAAATGAGAATCTTTTGCCAAATTTGACATGGGTTTTTTGAGAGCTTCTCATAAACATAAATTGCAAGTCCAAAGGTTGAAGGATGTTCTTAGAAATGATTTATGTATGCTATTGAACATATTTAGGGTTTATCAGTTAAACCCTAGATGTTGCACTCATGGTGTTCAAAAATAAATTATATTTTATTGTTGACTATCTATCATAGGTTGTAGATAGCTTAAGTTATAACTTAAGTCATCATGGACACATGTTGTGACCGACCCTCCTTCCTAGCACCTCAAGTTCAACCAATGGAGAGTCTTTTTGATGAAATGACTCATAGGTACATAGAAGTGACAATGGAAATTCAAAGAGACAATATTTTAAGTCCCTTCGACACATCGATGAAGCATAATCAATGGTGGATATCAAGCCTTGGAGATCAGACGGTTCCCACCAGCCCACTGAATTTATGTTGGGTCCCAATTAAGTCCTGCGGGATAGTGAGGAATGGTGGAGATTGAATGTCATTGATTAGACGATGATCAAATATGCAATCTATATTGAAGATACTTCAACATATTGGAGTGGTTAATTTTTATTCCCTTTGACATACCAAAGGTACTATATCAAAGAGACTTATGAATATCAAATTGAGTGGTTTCAGAGTCCCTTCAACACAACAAAGTTAGTGGATGGTAATGTGTGATGACAAGTGGTGCCTAGAGATTGAACAATAGACCAACTCATATCATTATTGTGAGTTACATGGCACAGACAAAGAGTGATAGTTCACCAACCTACTAATTTTTTCTAAGCCTATGTAATTCACCAATGGTATAGCGGGGAATGATGCCAATTTAAAGGAAAAGATATAATGATGACTACCCGAGCTTGTGTCTTATAGTGAAAATCAATGGCATAGTTTTAGAGGAGATTAATCCACTGGTGATGTTTTAAATATGTCAAGATGAATGGAGAGCTAGAGGATCATGGTGTGAAGTAACAGATCGATGACCTAGATTCAAAGATGAAGATACTCAATGACTAATTCCATGTAAATGAGGGTTTTGAATAGTAACCAACACGGCTCAGATAGATTTAATTTGTCTAACCACTACAATGACTACTATGAATGGAGATTTGATTTGCAATTTAGCAGCATAGATCACCATGTCGAGAAAGATCAAGATCAAATTGGATAAATAGAGGAATATATTATATGCATAATTGATCCTAGGGTTTTGTAGATTTCTATTCTTAGAAAATTCTTTTTATTTGAATTTAATGTGTATTTGTCTTGATGCATACATTGTGTGATGAAGAATATACCATATAAACCCTAACAGTGATAAAGTATGTGGATGATAATCTTGAGCCATTTACTGTTGGTCGGTGAAGGAGAACACAGTATGATATCAGTTTTTGACTAAGTGTGGAATAGTGTTGAATAGTTATGTGAGAAGAAAGTTGCAAAAGACATAATGCATATTTCTTAGAGAGTATCTAAAGCTTCTTGAGGCAAATAGAGAATGCACTAATTGAGAATAGGAAAAGAAGAACAAAAGAAGAGGGGTACAGAACATTGTGCAGTTCCAAATAGGTTGCAACATAGAATTGCAATAAAATTATAACTTTGAATTATAAGTTTGATTGGTGGGTGCCATCAGATATTTGGGTAGGTGCTCAGATGAGGGATTGGGTGCTTCCTTCAATTAGGTTCTCCTAAAACCAGGGGATTGGTATCTCCTTAGGGTTGGTGCCCTTAAAGCATTGTAATTGAAATTTTGATTGTGAGGTTGGATTAGGATAGTAGCTCCTAGCAGCATTTCTCACCATGTTTTTTCCCATCTTGGGTTTTCCACATACATCTTATGTTATGTGATGCTTGTGTGTGTGCATATTCATGTATTTTCATGTTGATTCTTATTTTGCACATTAAGGGTTTAGAGAATTAATCTGCACAAAGTGTTTAAGGATTAAAATTTTAAGATGTATTGAATCACCCCCCTCTCAGTAGATTGTTGTGTTCCAAAAATTGGTATCAGAGCACTAGGTTCCCTAGGTGAAGCTTAATCATCACAAATAGATTCTATAAATGTGAAGACAATGAATAATTAGGAAGGTTCTTCCACAAACAAGCCACCTCGGTTCAATGGAATAGATTATGCTTTTTGGAGCTCATTGATGGATGGATATTTGGGATCTATAAGATTTAATTTTTGGATTTCTATCATGAAAAACTATGGTCCTCCTCCTACTACTCCCACTGATGTTGTAGGAAAGAAGGACTATGAGAATAATGAAAAAGAAATTTTTTCCATTATGAACAATTTGTCTAGAGTTGTGCATGACAAGGTTATGTATTGTAAGACCGCACATGATGTCTAGGATAAAATTAAAAAATATATGAAAGAGATGACAAGGTAAAGTTGGAAAAGCTTCAAGTTCTAAGAGCTAGATTTGAAGGCATGAAGATAACTGAATAGGATAAGATTTCAAACTATCTTCTAAGATTTGAAGACATAGTAAACTCTATTAGAGGATATAGAGAAGAAGTGAAATAAAATGTCATTGTACTAGAAATTATAAGTTTAATCAAAAATAGATATGATCCCAAGATCTCTGCAATTGAAGAAGGAAGAGAAGTGGACAAACTCACTCTTGACAAGTCGCATGGCATATTTACTGCATATGAGATGAGGATGGGAGATGTTGAGACTTCCAAGATAGAAGTTGCATGAATGGTTGTGAAAAAGGAAAATGATGAATCACATAAGAAATACAAGGCTAGATTTCTTGCATCAAAACATGAAGAGACTAATGTGGAAGAAGTGAACTTCATAAGAAGGCTAAGGAGAGGATCTAGCAAGTATAAAGGTAAGTTTCCCTTCAAGTGTTTTAATTGTGCTAGAATAGGTCATTTTTCTTCTAAGATCCCTTATGGTAAGGAGGATAACTCTAAGAAAGAAGGAGATAGTAAAAAGAAGAAACCTTATTATCCTACAAGGAAGAACTTTGTAAAGAAAAAGAAGAGTCTGTACATTCAGGAAGAAACTGACTCATCTGATATTGGTGATAGTTCAAATGATGAACAAGGTCATTCTCTTCTAATGAAGGAAGAGGAAGAATTCCTATTCATAGCCAAAGACTCTAAGGATCAAGAGGATGGAAAAGCTGAGGACCTTTATGGAGAAAGTGAAGAGGAAGCAATTACTAATCTTGAAGGAGAATTGATTAGTGCTCTTGAAGATCTCAATGATTGAAGGGATAATTTTAATGACCTTAAAAGGGAAAACAACAAATTTCAAAAAGTGTGCTCAAAAGGAGACTGAAAAGCTAACCAAAGATCTTGAGGAATCTAATTAGATAGTAGTAATTCTAAAAATTCAAGTGGAGGAAGCCAAAATAATAGAATCTGAAATGGATAGATTCATGAAGCTTGAGGCAAAAGTAGTTGCCTTAAGAAAGGATTTGGAGAAAGCTAAGGAGAAAGTTAAAAAAGGACTAAAGCTAAACAGTGGCTCAAAATTTTTAGATGAGATATTAAGCACACAAAATACCTCTAGCAAAGAAAAATTAGGTTTAGGGATGGAGAAAGGAAAGAGTTCCTTCATCAATGAGTTCGCAAAACTTATTGAAACATTCAGAGTAGAAGAAAATTCAAGTTAAAGTGGTGAGAAACCCTATAAGGAAGATATTGGAGAAGATAACAAGTCTACTAAGATGAAGAAAAAAAATGAAGAAAATAAGCCAATGGAAGACAAGAAGAATAACTAAACAGTCCCTGATCAACAAAGGAAGAAGAAGAACATAACAAGAATGGATGTTGATGGATTTACAAGAGTGTGTGATTCAAGAAGGCCAAGACAAAGAAGACTACCTTATCCAGCTCAAGAAAATGCAATGACCAAGTACTCATCATAATTCTATGGGTATTTCTATACTTGGAATCATTTTGGTCATAGGGCTAGAGAATATAGAGCCATTCCAAGAGTGCATCATACTTCTATGGGTATTTCTATACTTGTAATCATTTTGTTCATAGGGCTAGAGAACATAGAGTCATTCCAAGGAATAAAAATTTTGTAAGAAAAAATCCATTTGCTCCCTTCATTGATATGAATACAGTCTGTTACAATTGCAACAGTTTTGGTCATTGTGACATAGATTTTAGGAACCTGAAATGCTTAACTCTCTTCCTAGGGTTTTCCACATAGAAAGAGAGAGATTTAGGTCCTAAAATACTTATGCACATTCAAATTAGGATGTATGCAATGTGATGTGATGTAAATGAACTAATCTAAGTGCAATTGACTGATTAAAATGATCTAGAATGAATGCAAAGATGCAATTTATGTTATGTTTGAAAACATAGTGTGATATGCAAACAACTATGAAATATGAAGAAATAGATTAAAGAAATATGTAGAACAGAAAGTACAAGATCAAATCTGAGTGCACCTGGATGATGTGTGAGCTTTCTGGAATGTCTGGAATGCTGAAATCAATTTTTTTGATTTTTCACAGTGGGACTCATTCACCAAGGGTGGCGAATCAGTCCTCTGACTATTGAAAATGTGTTAGGAGCTAATTTCTGACAACTGAGAGTTGATTTCTAACAAAATGCAGATTTCTAGATTTCAAGTGGGACTCATTCACGAAGGGTGGTGAATTAGTCCTCCCCAAGATTTTTGAAAAGTCAAGAGTCAACACTACTACTCCAGATCCTACAAAGTCTGAATGTTGGGTTGTCGGGGTCAACTCTAAAGAAAATTGGTTGAAAATGCTCAAAATGATTGAATAGATGATGAATTGATTTGAAGAGCCTAATTGACTTGAATTCCACTTTTCAACACCTTTAAACTTGTTAATTCTGCAAAACAAAGCTACAAACACACATGCACAAAGGGGCAAAATGTTAGGGGGTTAGTGAATAGGTATTTGCCTTGGTCAACCCCCACTTTGGTAATCAAACCCAATAGAAATGAATGACATGCAAAGGAGATGAAAAATGAATAACATGAAGTGTTACAAACTTACCACATCCTTGAATATGTAAATCTGAAGTGATGTCAATGGTTGTTCCAAAGTTCTTGAAAGTGCTTGAGTTGATGATGCAAGATGTTTGATTACTTGAAAATTGCTTGAATTATGAGTGCTTGAATGAATGGGATGTAAAATGAGGTTAAAATCACTTATTTATATAAATCTTGTGCCTTAGTATCCATTCATACCTCATCACAGGCTGACATGAAGTGAATTTGAGTAAAATCCCGAAATAAATTTTGAAAAAAATTGAATATAGGGCCAAGAGTGACTCATTCGCTGCCCTTGGTGAATAAGTCCCACTTGGGACCCATAGCCAAGTGTCAGAAATAAAGTCATGTTTAATATTGTTTGTCAGGATAGGACCCAAAAATACACTTAATATAAGCATATGATGGCATAAAGAGATAAAATAAGGTATGAGAAAGGTGTAAATAGTGAAAATATGCCTAGAAAAGTGTGATCTTGTTACAAGACTTTCCAACACTTCAAAATAGGACTTGTTAATGAATGAAAAGGTGGTTTTTAGGTGAATTGCATTAAATAGAGTCTAGAATAATGTAGAAATGTCTTACAACACTTCACAACACCTTCACAAGATGTCGTTCTTTGAATTTTAGCACTAAAATAAGCATGTTTAAGCCAAGATACATCATAAAATCAAAGAAACATAGCTCCAACACTATGAAACAAGACCTAAAAGACCATGAAAATGACAAGGGACCATTTTTCAATGGCACAGTCATGTAGCTAGAGGTTATAGAACAAAATTTATAAGACCAAATGTTTCATCTAAGAAGAAGAAAAATACAACTCCCAAATTGGAAAAGGAAGCTAAGGTTTCTGATAAAAAGGAAGAGAAAGTTGAAAATAAACCTAAGAAGGTGTGGAAGGAGAAAGAGAGAAGTTCCACTCAATCTATGATTGCCCAAACAACACTGCATGTAAAGAAACCAAATTTGTGGGTAATTGATAGTGGTTGCTCCAAGCACATGACTAGAGACAAGAGAAATTTCTTAAAGCTTAAGAAATGCAAAGAAGGATTAGTTAGTTTAGGTGAAAATATTGCTATGAAAATTTGTGGTATAGGAATCATGAGCATATATGGGAAGAATAAGGAAAAAGATGTCCTTTATGTTGAAGGTTTAAAACATAACCTTCTAAGTGTTAGTCAAATGTGTGACAATGGTTACAAGATTGTATTTAATTCCAAAGGTTGAAAAATAAGGAAGAATGGAAAGATAATTACACAAGGAATAAGGAATAATAGTAATCTCTACAACCTCTATGAAGTAAAAGGCCAAAATTATCTAATAAATCAAGCATATGAGAGTTGGTTGTGGAATAGAAGATTAGGGCATGTAAACTTTGATAATTTGGTAAAGATAAGTTCAAGAGGACTGGTTAGAAACATGCCTAAGTTCATGAATCCTACAATCACTGCCTACAAAGGATGCCAACAAGGAGAGCAAACAAGGGTTAAGTTTCCAACAAAGGATTATTCAACCACAAAACCCTTGCAAATAGTTCATATTGATCTATGTGGTTGCACAAGGACAAGAGGATTGCAAGGTGAGAGATATTTTATGCTACTAATTGATTATTATACTAGAATGGAATGGGTGGCCTTTCTAAAGGAGAAGGTTAAGGAATTTGAGAAGTTTAAGATATTTAGGAAGCTGGTCGAGAAGGAGATGAGAAAAAATATCAAGTGCTTAAGATCAGATAGGGGAGGTGAATTCACATCAAGTGAATTCATTAGATATTGTGAAAACCATGGAATCAAGCATCAATATTCAACACCAAGAACTCCACAATAGAATGCAGTGGTAGAAATAAGGAACAAGATTGTTAAAGATATGGCTAGAGCTAAGATATGGCTAGAGCTATGCTATGTGAAGCGAATTCAGCAGATACATTTTGGAGGGAATTAGTTCACACTATAGTTTACATTCAAAATAGAGCTCTTCTAAGAGCAAATAGTGGCGAGACTCCATATGAATTGTGGTATGACAAACCTATATTTTTGAAGTATTTCAAGGTGTTTGGTAGAAAATGCTACATAAAGAGAGAATATGGGAACTTGGGAATATTTGACTCAATATGTGATGAAGGAATATTTTTAGGATATTCCACTCAAAGTAAAGCTTACAAGTGTTACAACAAGAGGCTTTACAAAATTGTGGAAAGCATCAATGTCAAGGTTGATGAAGATATGGATCAGATTAAACCCAGTGGAAACAACTTTGATGTTGAATCAGAAGATGAGGTTGGGATTGTAGAAAATGAAGAAGAATAACAAGAGGAAGAAAATGAAGAAGAAATTAAACAAGCCCCTACAAAATATGTGCAAAGAGTTCATCCTGTAGATCAAATAATTAGTGAAAAAAATGGAGTTTTGACCAGGAGAAGGCTTGCAAAAATAAAGAACAAGTAAATTTTTCTCTCCTATCTCAGATTAAGCCAAAAAGATTCACTAAAGCCAACAAGGATCAGAGTTGGATAAAGGCCATGGAGGAAGAGCTAAATCAGATCGAGAAGAACAAAGCATGGGAATTGGTTCCTAAACCCCTTAACAAAAATGTCATTGGCACTAAATGGGTGTTTATAAACAAGCTCAATGAAGATGGAGTTGTAGTAAGAAATAAGGGAAGGTTGGTGTGCAAAGGGTATGTACAAGTTGAAGGCATTGACTTTGAAGAAACATTTGCACCTATTGAGAGATTAGAAGCCATTAGAATGTTTCTTGCATTTTCAATTTATAAGGGTTTAAAGTGTATCACATGTATGTTAAATCTTCCTTTCTAAATGGAAACCTTGAGGAAGAAGTCTATGTTGAACAACTAGAAGGGTTTCATCTATCAGAAGATGATGGTTATGTATGCAGATTGAGGAAAGCTTTGTATGGTCTAAAGCAAGCACCTAGAGCATGGTATTCTAGATTAGACCAGTATCTTCAGCAACAAGAATTCAAAAAGGGATGTGCAGATAGTAATTTGTATTTTAAATCAGAAGGTGAGAACATGATTGTTGTTGTTGTGTATGTAGATGACATCATATTTGGTGGTAGAAATGGTAAAATGTGTAAAATATTTGCTAAAAATATGCAAGGTGAATTGGAGATGTCAATGTTAGAAGAGTTGTCATTTTTACTTGGTTTACAAATATCACAAATACAAAATGGGATATTTATATCTCAAACTAAGTATGCTAAGGAAATGCTTAAGAAATTTGGCATGTAAGATAGTTGACCAGTTAGTACTCCCATGATAACTGATTGTAAGTTGAGAAAATTAGATGAATCACCAAATGCAAATCAGACAGTTTATAGGTCAATGATTGGAAGCATACTGTACCTAACTACATCAAGACCAGATAGTATGCAAGCAATGTGTATGGTAGCAATATTTTAGGCTACACCAAAGGAGTATCATGTCAACATTGTGAAAAGAATTTTTAGATATATTAAAATCATAGTTTAATATGGGTTGTGGTACCACAATAGAAAGAATTTTTCTTTGACAACATACACAAATGTTGATTGGGCAGGAAGTGTAGATGATAGGAAAAGCACAAGTGGGGGAGAATTCTTCTTTGAAAACAAGTTGGTTCCCTGGATGAGCAAGAAGCAAGAATTAGTCACCCTTTCCATAGCAAAAGTAGAGTATGTAGCAGTAGCAGCATGTTGTACTCATTTTCTATGGATGAAGCAGACACTTAAGGAAATTAAGGTAGAGTATAGTAAACCTATCTCTATTCTTTGTGATAGTTCAAGTGCAATAAACATCTCAAAGAATCTAGTGATGCACTCTAGAACTAAGCGCATATCCATAAAGTATCACCTCATTAGAGAGAAGGTTGTAGACAAAGAGGTCAGCATGGAATATGTTCCCACCAAATAACAAGTCGCTGACATTTTCACCAAGTCCCTTCTAAAGGAGTAATTTGAATATTTGAGGTAGAAGTTAGGAGTAATTTCTCCCACATCATATCACTAAATATTAGTGATAGGGCATGAATCCAGGGGGAGCTTCATTGGTTTTTAATTCATCCCTAGAAAAGAAAAGATAGATAAAGTTAGGTTAAACTTATTTTACAAATTTCTAATGACTTGATGGTTGTAGATTCAAGGATCCCCACTTTCTCTTTGAATTTCTTTTCAAAGGGGGAGTATATTTTTAGGTGGGTGTTCTCTTTGCCATTGATGTCAAAGGGAGAGAAAGGTGAGAAAATTCTCGTAAGCATGAGAAAAGGAGAGAGGTATGTCAAAGGGGGAGAATTGAGCTTAGATATTGTCAGACCATTGGCTAGTTGAGTATTTATATTTTCCATCAATGACAAAGAGGGAGATTATTGACATATTGTTTTCTTTGATGTCAAAAAGGATATCATGCAAGGAATATTGTTGGAATGATGATAGGGGATGATTATGAGAGATTTAAATTTGGTTTTGGAAGTATGTGAGTAGTTGTATATGCAAAGGAGCACATTTTACAAATGTTGTGTAGTTCACAAAATGTTGTCACCTTTTTGCAACAATAGCTTCTAAGCATTTAAATAAGAATCTATTGCCAGATTCAACATGGGTTTTTTGAGAGCTTCTCAAAAACATAAATTGCAAGTCTAGAGGTTGAAGGATGTGCTCTGAAATTGTTTATGTATGCTCTCAAAAACATTTAGTGTTTATTAGTGTAGTGTCAAAAATTTCATCAGGGACATTTTCACACTTGTTTGGGCCCTCCTTGTGAAATTGAGCCTAATGTTGCCTTGATTTAGTGTTGTAATGTGGTTGACACATTCACATTAGGTCTTGGGCCCTTGTGAATTAATGGATTTAAATTGTACCATGCTAAAGTGTTGTGAAGTGTTGTGAAGTGTTGTAACACACTTTCACACTTTTCTAAGGTTTTATCAGTAAATAAATCCCTTTTTTATTAAAAGAAGCATTAATTTTACCTTGTTTGGAGTGTTGTAAAGTGTTATAACACATTTTCACACTCCTCTTGGATTTTCATTAATAATTGGGCTTTCTTATGCATTAATTTTCCCTGTCTTGCATCCACAAGCCTCATTTATTACATCTTTTTGAGGATAATTCTGACACCTATCATCACCCAATCAATAATTCAGCTATTTTTGGCTTGTGTGGCCCATATTTAGTGATCTAGGACTCATTTACCACCTTGGTTGAATGGGTATCACCTAGGTCTTTTGGTCCCAAATGAGATTTCACATCTTCTTAAGCACTTTTGATTTTTGGCCCCATACATTTTGCCAAATGGGACTCATTCGCCATCTTGGGCAAACGAGTTTTGTGTGGCCCAAAAGTAAAATTAATTCAAATTTCTGGTAGGATTTTATTCTCCTAGATCTGATGTCGGCTTGTAGTGTTGTAATTTTAGAAATTCTTGCATAATTGAGTATAAATATAAGGTTATTTCTCTCATATTTTCACCTAGCAATCTACTAAGCAATCAAGTGTTCACAAGAGTATTCAAGAGAATTCAAATGTCTTCAAGAGAAGAATTTCAATCATTCTAGAGTAGTATTCAAATGTCCAACATCATGTCAAGGATTTCATGTAGCATTTTTTTTCAGAGCTAACAAATGTGGTGTAGGATTGTGTGATTCAAGCAAGTGCTTCATTCAAGATCAACATCATTTAAGCAAGAATCAAAGTCTACATCCATTGCAGCCATTACAAGCATATTTTCAACACCTTATTACTAGGGTTTGGTGAGTTACAACATTATTATTTTTTCATTCATCATTCATCATTCTTATTTGATTTCAATTCAAGGATTGATTTCCAAAACGGGGTTTAACCAAGGCAAACCTGTATCCACTAACCCCACTGTACCAAAGAAAAATGGCCCGTTGTCATTTTCATGGTCTTTTAGGCATTTCTTCATGATGTTTGGTCCATTTTTCTTTAATTTTAAGTTGTAATGAGGCTTGAACATGCACATTTAGTCCTTGAAATTCAAATTGTGGCATCTTGTGAAGGTTTTGTGAAGTGTTATAAAATATTTCTACACTTTTCTAGACTCTATTCATTACAATTCACCTAAAAACCACCTTTTCATCACTTATAAAGTCCTATTTTGAAGTGTTGTAAAGTCTTGTAACAAGATTTCATGCTTTTCTAGGCATAATTTCACTATTTACACCTTTCTTATGCTTTATTTGACC